>PVJO010017713.1:0-38470 GCA_004026905.1 Hystrix cristata | reverse complement strand
CCCCCCCCCCCCCCCCCCCCCCCCCCCCCCCCCCCCCCCCCCCCCCCCCCCCCCCCCCCCCCCCCCCCCCCCCCCCCCCCCCCCCCCTCCAGCCCCCGCCGCCTCAGGCCCCGCCCCCGCCCGGGCCGCGCCGGCGCGGAAGCGAGTCGGGCGGGCGCCCCCTGGTGGCGCTGTCCGGGCCTCCCGCGGCTGCTGCGAGCCGCCCCGCGCTCCCCTCGCGCTCGGCACCGCGGCCGGGAAGGCCGAATGCAGAACTCCAGACACAGACGGCCCGTAAGTCGTGAAGAACGTTTATTACGGTACATTGCTACAGTCGTTCCATTGTGCCGTCGGGGTTGTTCTTCCCTTCTTGTGCTTCGACGGACCTTTACTGTGGCGGTAGTTCGTCCCGAAGCCGCCGCCGCTCGGCAGCAGAGACGGTGCTCGGCCCGGGTGACCCCGCCCCCACCCAGTCGACTAAACTGTATCGTGTGTGCAGAGGACAGAAAAGCCCCCAGCACAGAGGCCTGGACTCCCCGGGCTTCGCCGTCCCCGCGGAGAGTGCAGGCGGAGGCGGCGGCCCAGAGCGGGTTTGGGGCGCCCGACTCCCCCCCCCCCCGGGGCCCTGCGGTCCACGCCGCCCTGCTGCCTCCCGGGTTAATCATCGCGCTCAGGGAGGGGCTGGGGGTCCATCGAGTATGAAGCAAGCTTCCCTACGACCATCCAGGGACCCTCCCCAGCACTGCGAAGGCGATTAGAATTCAAATAGACAGAAGTGCTTAGACTGGTCCCCAGCTACCGCAATTTGATGCTGTACAAAAACAGACAGAACAGAGAGCCCAGGGGCTTCCCATGTGGAGCAGCCGTGGACCCAATATTAGAGAGTATCAAAAAGCCTCTACAAAAAAAGGAACATAAATGCAAACAACGAACAGAACTAAAACGGTGGCCTGTAGGGTTCGGACCCTGGATATAGTCAAAGGCAGCTGGGAGTGCAGGTCCTGCGGAGGGGTAAGAAAGGAAGAAACGGCCCACTGAGAGCGGAGGCCGACAGCATGTTCACTGTTGAGATACCAGGAGCTGGGATTTACCTCCCCGCCGCACTGCTCTTCAAGCAAGAAGACAGGAACGAGTCGCTGCTGACCGGGCCTGGACTGCGGCCAGAGGGCTGCGACTGCTCGTCCGCCAGTCGTCCCAGGGCAGGACCCGGCTGCCTCGCAAGCCCTCGCTGGACACCTGCTCTGCACGGCGCAAGCGCGGCCAGGCGACAGGAAGGAGGGAGGAGCCGGAGAACAGCCACGGGGAAACCTGGAAACTGAGTCCCAGCAGGAGAGGAGCCAGCATGGACATCGGCAGACGAGAGGGAGCTGAGGGGGACGACTAGAGAGAGGCCGCAGCCTCCTCCAAGAGATAACTGTGTGGATAGTGTTCATTTAGAACAGGCGGTTGCAGAGTAGAAACCAGGTAGAAAGGTGCCATCAGAGAACAATGGGCGGAAAAATATCATTAATAAGCGACTGAGGACAGACGATTGTTTGGGAAAATGCACATATGTGTAAACCCTCACCTCACCTGATGTACCCCAAACAATCCAAACATGTTTTAATCTCAGATGAAAGAAGAAAATGGACCAATGAAAGAAAGCAACAGACCGATGGATCTGACCACAGAGAAGTTTTAATTTTTATGCTTAATAGAAAAAAAATAAAAGACTGGCTAATGAATGGGGAAATGTTGGTCATTTTGTAGTTAAAGTCACAGACCGTGAATCCGGGTATGACCTTGAGCAAGCCCTGGACCCTCCGCTACCCCTTCTCCTCTGCGTAGAGAGACTAATAACCGCCCGCCTCGCCGCCAGTCGGGTTAACCGAGTCTCCACCGAACGTAACCAGCGCGTGGCGAGTACTCAGGCCTGCTTCCTTTTTATGTTGCACCCTGTGAGACAGCTCACAAGAGACTGTGACAGCTGAGCTCTGTGGTGCCAGTTCGTTCACTCGGGGGCGGCCCAGGGGACTGGTGATTATAGAGGCGTGACGTGGGCACTGTGTCTGATCCCTTGTCCCTTCTCCAGTGCTGTCCTCCGCTCTGCTTCCTGGCTGCCATCAAGTAAGGAGCTTTGTTCCACCGCACCCTTTGGTCCTGCTCCTGCCTTGGAGCCAGAAAACTATGGACTGAACCCTTCGAAGCTGTGATCTAAACTAAACCCCCCCTCCTTTAAATTATGGGGCTCGGGTATTGTGTCCCAGCAGTAAGAAGCTGACTAGTACAGAGACCATAGCTAACACAATTATCATGAAAAAATCCAGCCTCACAAAGCCGGGTGCGGTGGTGCATGCCTGTAATCTCAGCACTCTGGGAAGCTGAGGCAGGAGGATCACAAGTTCAAGCCCAGCCTAGGCAACTTAGCGACTTAGTGAGACTCAGTCTCAAAGAATGAAAAAGGGCTGAGGATGTACTGATGAAGGCCCTGGGTTTAATCCCCAGCATAATTAATTAATTAATTCAACTTCACTAACAACGAATAAATTAGGCTGAGGCTGTGGCTCAGTGGCAGTGTGCTTGCCTAGCATGTTTTAGGCCCTGTGTTCAATTCTCGCCACTGCAAAAACACTTTTCTTTAAGTCAATTTTATCTTTTTCTTTGGAAAAGAAGGATAAAATGACAATAGAGTATTCCCTCCCTTAATCATGGGAACGATATTTCTGAAAATCTCCTTGAATGAAAACATTATGACGAAGGAACTTGGGACTTTAGGAAAAGTTAGGGGAAGCCAGGTGGGATAGTTCACACCTGCGATCCCAGCTACGCAGGAGGCTGAGGCAGGAGGATGGCAGTTTAAGACCCGCCTGGGCAACTCTGCGAGATCCTGTCTCAAAAAAAGAAAAGTTTGGGGTAAGAGAAATTAAGACTTTAATAAATGCTCATTGTTTAAGCTTTATGCTTCCATATTTTACTAAATTCATAAAGAGACTGTGCACCTTAAGCTCACTGAACAATTGCTGTCCGCTCCCTCCCGTCTCTGCAGCCTCACTCTCCTGAGGCTGCATGAGACATTCGTGCATTAGCTACATGGGACGCATGGGACATCTGTTTGTCTGCCAAGCGCACCCTGTGCACATACTCGCTGCCTGCCACATGAGTTAGGAATCCGGGAAGAGAGCTGGGAGCCGGGCCACGGACTCCCCGGCCAGGCCTGGGGCACAGCCACTCCCCATGCACCGGCCCGCGCCCTCGAGGAAGGGAGACTCGTGCCCCTTCCCACGCCGCAGTTCCACCTCCCGTGCGTGAATTCCTCCTTTGGCCGGAGGGAAGAGTTGGTCGACAGAGGGAAGAGTTGGTCGACGGCGGGCGTGAGCCCTGAGAAGGAAGCAGACCTCAGGCCGGCCGCGTCCCTCCCTCCACCCTGCCGCACGTCCTTCCTGCCCCAGGTCTGTCCCCACCCGTCCCCCTTGGACAGCCGCTGTCTTCAGTCACACGCTCATCACACACCGAGATGCTTTCCACGGTCTTCCACCTGCTACACACACCCCACACACACCGTCACACACTCGAACCATCATCACACTCTCCAACATCACACGCACATACACCAGCCATCCCCCACGCCAGTGGTCCTGCGCACGCGCGCGCGCGCGCGCGCGCGCGCACACACACACACACACACACACACACACACCAGCCCGCACGGCGCCCCCTCCATTGCGCATGCGGCTGCCCTTTCTGGCTCCTTGTAAGGTTACTCTGCCTCAGCGCCAGCGTTCGCTCCTCGGTCCTGGAAACTCTCGGGGAGCCCTGGGCGTCTGGGCCATGTGGCTCCAGCAGGCTGCTCTCTCCGCCCTGCTCCACACACCCTCGGTGTGGCCCTCCGTGCAAGACACGGGCAGGGCGTTACCAGGAAGGTTTGCCTCTTTGATTGCTGCTTCGCGCCGCACCGTAGTGATGGAATTCTGCTGTCACTGGGGGCTGTGTCTTCATCCACACTCAGGGCGGAGGGTGTCGCTTGGGGGAGGATACGCGGTCAAAGGAGACAAAGACAAGCTCACTCCTTGCTCTTAGTCCTGGGCGGCGTGTGTGTGTGTGTGTGTGTGTGTGTGTGTGTGTGTGAGGGGCGTTACTGTGGATTGAACCCAGGGCCTTCAGACTGAGCTGTGCCCCCAGCTCTTTTTTTAATTTCAAGGCAAGATCTCACTAACTCACAAAGACGCCCAGTCTGGGGTCAAAGTAGCGAGCCTCCTGCCTCAGCCTCCCAGAGTGCAGGGATCACAAGCAGAGAAGGCCCATTCTTGGAATTTTAAGGTTCAGAAAAGGATTTGTCTGCACTTTGATGGCCAGAAAACCACCCTGAAATGTCAACCGGTACTTAGAACAACGTGTGGAATGTGCTTTCTCTAGGGGCATTTTCTGCATTTTTGTCTAGGTTTCTTTTGCCTGTTGTTTTCGTGGGGCCACCTTTCTGTAAACTCAGTTATGCCATCTGGTGGCCGAAATAAATCAGAAACACGCAATTCCAGTGCAGTGCTGGAGGGCTGGCCGCGTGCAGCGGGGTGCTTCCTTTGCAGGCTCCTCCGGCCCTTCCTCTGCCGCTCCACTTCTCTCTGGCAGGTTCCACCCGTGCAGAGGAGGGCTGAGCCGTGAGCGGGTGGTCTGGGGTCCCTTTCATCCTGCAGCGAAGAGAGAGCTGGCAACAATGAAATGGCAGGTTTTCACCTCCACCCTGCCCCTCCAGCCGGTACCCCGAGCACTGTGCAGAGTGCCTGCCGGGCATTTTCAAGGACTAGCACGTCCATTGGAGACCAGAGTAATGCACAAAATCCATCTGGACAGACCAAACAGACCCCAGCAGGCTTCCGCATCTCCTCTCTGTTCCACTCACCCCATCTCTCTGCTCCAACCCCAGTCCAAAGGGGAATTTGGGTCCAGCAGGACTGCTAGCTCTCTGTCTCCTTCTCTGTGTCTCCACACCCTTGATTTCCACAGTAACTTCCCCTCCGACCTCCTCTTGAGCTCTCCAGCCAGCTTCCGGTCTCCTTGTACCCTCTAACGGTCACACTTCCTGTTCTGGCTGCGGGGGCGGGGGGGGGTCCGGGACAGCACGGTCGGGTCCCCCACCGCGTTCCCACCCTGCAGGAGGCCCGCCGCGCCTGTCTGGGCCTGTGCCAGCCTCTCTGAGCATGTGGGCGCCTGCATTACTGGTGCACAAATAGCCGGCGTGGGCGCCCGGACAAAGGAACAGTCACGGCCGGTCACACCGCGAGAGGGGAGCCTCTGACTCAGTGGTCCTGGGAGCCATGCAGAGTTTCCTCGTTACAGGTGATCAGAGCTGGCTTTACAGCCCTGTTCTTCCTGGAGCCTCCGAGCAGCTGGGCCCAGCCATGCCTTTTACTTCCAGGTCTGTGCTGGCAGCCAAGCCCACCTAGAAGGCCTTTCTCAAGGAAAAAGGTTTTATTTAAATGGTTTATGTCTGTCCTCCCTTCCTGAATCAGATTTTCCAGTTGAACTAAATTATTACTAGTAATTATCAACCAAGTAGAACGTGTCAAGGGCAGGACTAAGCACGGGACAGTCCCCGCCCGAGACCAAAGTGGTGCGAGCTGGCATCAGTCTGCTGAGGGCCGCAGAAGCCGGGCCGCGGGTTGGAGAGACTGGGGGGGTGTCAGGCTGGAGGCAGCCAGCCCTACAGGGTGGATGAGATTTCAGAGAAAGCGCAGGAGAGAAAAACAAGTAGGAAATGACGATGACACAAGAAACAGATCATGAGAGCCAGCGTGGTGGGCACGCCTGTAACCCCAGCACTTGGGAGGCTGAGGCAGGAGGATCACTGTGAGTTCGAGACCAGACTGAGTGGGTTCCACTCACCTAGCCCAGTTGAGACAGAGTGCAGATGGTCTTCCCTCTTCAGTGAAGGAAGTAAGGATCCAGGAGGGCGGGAAGTTCTGGGCCTGACCTCTTCCCGAGGTGAGCGGGGCGCCACAGCCCGCGGCGTGCTCCAGGAGGACCCTGAGGCCCTGGAGAGGAATTGGGGGTGCTGCCAAGAGTTAACGGGTGCTCAAGGGCTTGTAACACATCGTGCTGCCGGGTAGTTAAAATTCCCCGTTTTATAGACGAGGAAGCCAGCGCTCAGCTGTGCAGTAGGGATGAGTTTGGGTGCGCAGGGCCCAGGCGGGTGACATGGGCGTCTCTCACACACTGTACAGACTCCGTGCCTGGGCAGCAACCTGGGGAAACAGCCCGCAAGAGAGGAACGGAGGGCGAGCCGCGCCGCATGGTGGAGACGGTGCCGGTGGGCAGGGCCGGTGCCCGGGAGTCAGCAGCCTCAGGGAGAGGTGAGAGACGGGCCGGCCAGCCCCAGGAAGAGCCCACGGCTGCCGTCAACTGCAGAAACAGTGTGGGGCTGCAGCGCAAGAGTGACTCCTTCACGGCGGGCTGGAGTTAGAGAAGAAACCTGGCATATCTGCCGCCAGGCGGCCAGAGTTTAATCAGGTGCCATTTGGGAAGAGGCTCATTTAGGGCCGAGCCACAGCACGACTTCACTCCGGGGTCTCCCTCCAGCGTTACCGACCAGAGCGGCTGAGTGAGGGTCGGCTCAGGCGGGGGACGCGGCCCGCCCTCTGTGGCAGGTGCGGCTGGATCTGGAGGTGCTGGACGAGCGCGGCAGTTTTCCTTCCCCAGCAGGCACCGGCGGTCTGATTACTTTTCCCACTCGCCAGCATCGGCAGGGACGCGCCTCCGTGTGGACAGCTGCCACGGTCGGGCGTGCAGACAGAGAGGACCCGGCCGGGAGGGCACCTGGCACATCGCGGGCCGTCAAGCGAGGTGGAGAAGACTGTTACCAGCTGAATTCCAAGACTGTGGATCCTGGAAAGAAGCCACTCGTTCAAAAACACAGACGAGGGGCTGGGGACTCAGCTCGGCGGTTAGAGCGCTTGCCTCGCAAGCACGAGGCCCCGAGTTCGAGCCCCGCACCACACAAAAAAAAGAAAAACAAAAGAGGAATTTTTTAAACTTTTTTCTCTTTTATTGGTTTTTTTGGTGGTTGGAATTTTCTTCTTTTCCTTTTCTTTTTTGTTCTCTCTCACACACGTGCGTGTGCATATGCATACACACACTTGTTTCTTATTCTTTTTTCCCTTTGTGCTTTTACATGCGTCAGACACCAGCACACCCAACTTCATGAGACAAACATTGCCAGACACAAAGTATCACATAGACATCCATATTGTTACAATGGGGCACCTCAGTCCCCACTGTCACAGTAGATCACAACACAAAAAATCAACAAAGAAACATCAGATTTGAACAAATGAACTTAACAGATTTCTACAGAATGTTCCACCCAACAACAGAAAATACATTTTCAGCAGCAAAGGAACTTCCTCCAAAATAGACCACATTCTGGCCCACAAAGCTTGCTTAAGTAAATGTAAAGAAATCCAAATCATCCCGTGTATACTATCAGATCACACCATAGTGAAACTGAAAGTTGATGGCAAAAGAAACTACAGAAAGTATGCAAACACATGGAAATTAAGCAATAAAGAAATCAGACAGTTCCTAGAATCAAGTGCAATACTGATACAACATACCAGAATATATGGGACACAAATGCACTTCAAGTTCCAAGGAAAAAAAAATCTAAATCCAAAGCTAGTACAAGGAAGGAAATGATAAAGATCAGAGCAGAAATGAATGCAATTGAGACTAAAATAACAATTCAAAGAACCAACGAATTGAAGAGCTGATTCTTTGAAAGAATAAACAAAACAGACATATCCTTAGGCAATCTTATCCAGAAAAGGCAAGAAAAGGCCCAAATCAATGCAATTAGAAATTTAAAAGGTGAAATTATTAGTAGCTACTTTGAATACCTGTACTCCAATTAATTGGACAACCCAGAAGAAATGGATAGGAGTTGGGGATTTAGCTCAAACAGTAGAGTGCTTGCCTAGCAAGCACAAGGCCCTGAGTTTAATCCCCAGCACTTCTCCCCCCACAAAATAGAAATGGATAAATTCCTAGATACATATGAATTGTCAAAACTGAACCAAAAAGATATAAAAACCTTGAATAGTCTAATAGCAGGCAATGAAACCGAGGCAGTGAAAAAAAAAAAAAAAAAGCCCAGTACCCAGTGAATTCACTACTGAATTCTACAAGAACTTCAGGGTAGCTTTAACACCTCTCAAACTGTTTAATGAAATTTCCCAAAGTCATTCCTGGAAGCCAGCATTACCCAGATTCCAAAATCAGAAAAGGACCAAACCAGAAAAGAACTACAGGCCAGTCTCTCTCTCTCCTTTTCTCTCTCGGTGCTGAGGGTTGGACTCAGGGCCTTGTGCTTGCTATGCAAGCGCTTTGCCACTGAGGTAAATCCCCAACCCCCATGCCAATCTCTGTAATGAACATAAATGCAAAAATCTCAACAAGATGCTGGCAAATAGAATGTAGCAAATCATCAAAAAGATCATACACTATGACCAAGTAGGCTTCATCCCCAGGATGCAAGGATGGTTCAATATCCACAAAACCATAAATGTAAACCATCATACAAACTGAGGCAAGGATAAAAATCACAAAACCGGGGTTGGGGATTTAGCTCGGTGGTAGAATGCTAGCCTAGCAAGCACAAGGCCCCGAGTTCAATCCCTAGCACCCAAAAACAAAACAAAACAACAACAGCAACAAAAACCACAAGATTATCTCAATAGACACAGAAAAAGGCTTTGACAAACTCCAACATCTATTCATGTTAAAAAAAAAAAACTGAAGAAAATAGGCATAGAGGAACCTTATCTCCATCTGATAAAAGCCATTTGTGACAAGCCTACTGCCAACATCATATTAAATGGAGAACTGAAAACTTTAGCTCTAAAATCAGGATCAAGACAAGGATGTCCACTGTCACCACTCCTGCCCAATACTGCATTCAAAATATTAGCCAGGGCAATGAGGCAAGAGAAAGAAAAGGGATACATACAGGAAAAGAAAAGGTCAAATTATAATTATTTGCAGATGACATGATCCTCTACATAGAAGACCTAAAAAAATTCCACCGAAACGCTGCTAGAATTAATAACCAAATTCAGTAGTGTAGCAGGATACAAAATCAACCCACAAAAATCAATAGTGTTCCCGTACACTAATAAGGAACTGATCAAGAAAGAAATTAAACAAACTATACCATTCACAGTAGTGTCAAGAAAAATTAAATGCTTAGGAATTAACCTAAACAAGGAAGTGAAAAACTTCTACTGTGAAAACTATAGTATCTCAAAAAGGGGATCAAAGAGGATCTCAGAAAATGTGAAGATATCACGTGTTCCTGGATAGGCAGAACCAATATAATCAAAATGGTCACACTTCCAACACTGATATACAGATTTAATGCAATCCCAATCAAAATGTAATTGGCATTCCTCACAGAATTAGAGAAAACAATCCAAAAATGTATATGGAACCAGAAAAGACCTGGAATAGCCAAAGCAATCCTGCGCACAAGAGAGCAGAGCAGGAGGCATCACAATTCCAGATTTCAAATTGCATTACAAAGCTATAGTGATTTTAAAAGAATCAAAAACAGCAGCACAGTACTGCACAAAAACAGACACTTGGATCCACAGAAAAGAATAGAGGAAGCAGAAACAACCGCAGGGCACTAAGCTGTCTGATCTCTGACAAAGGGGCCAAAAACATGCTGGAGATAAGACAGCCTCTTTCATAAGTGGTTCTGGGGAAACTGGCTAAGTGCATGCAGAAGATTGAATCTAGACCTGCGTATCTCGCCATGCACTAAAATAAAACCAAACTGGATCAAAGATCTGAATGTTAAAACAGAGACAGTGTGATGGGAGATAAAATAGGAGGTAAAACTCCTTTTCTGGGCAGGGCACTGGGGATGGAACTCAGGGCCTTGCTCTTGTTAGGCAAACGCTCTACCACTGAGCTAAATCCCCAGCCCCCAGTCAGGTGAAACTCCTGAAGACATAGATGTAGGCAAGAACTTTCTGAACAGAACCCTGATTATATAAGAAATAACACCGAGAATCAACAAATGGGATCACATTAAATTTAAAAACTTCTACACAGCAAAGGAAACCACCTACGGCATGAAGAGACAGCACACAGAATGGGAAAATGTTTTTGCCACCTACTCCTCAGAGGACTAATACCTAAATTTTATAAAGAACTCAAAAAGATTAGACACCCCCAAAATAAAAGACCCATTGAAGAAATGTTTTTTTTTCCTTTTTGGTGCTGGGGTTCGAACTCAGGGCCTTGTGCTTTCGAGGCAAGCACTCTGACCACTGAGCTAAATCCCCAGCCCGGCATCAAAGAAATGGGCCATTGAAATGAACAGACACTTCTCAGAAGAAGTACAGATGGCCAATAAATATGTGAAGAAATGCTCAATATTGCTGGCCACTAGAGAAATGCAAATTACAACACTGAGAGTCCATCTTACTACAGAAAGATTGACCATCATCAAGAAATCAAATAATAGCTGAGTGTGGTAGCACACACCTATAATCCCAGTACTCGGGACACTGAGGCAGGAGGATCCCTGAGGGTTTGAGGCCAGCCTGGGCTGCATAGTGAGACCCTGTCTCAAAAATAAATAAATAATAACAAATGCTGGTGAGGATGTGGGGAAAATAATCCTTCTACAGTGTTGGTGGGAATGTAAACTGGTATAAGCAGCACAGAAATCAGTCCTCAAAAATAAAAACAAATTCCATTCCACCCAGTTATTCTCCTTCCAGGTGTTTTCCCGAAAGAGTTAAAGATATCATATTACAGTGATCTATGCATATGTATGTTTATAGCAGCGCAGTTCATAATAGCTAAATCTTGGAAGCAGCCTATATGACCATCAACACACAAATAGATGAGGAAAATGTTTATATACAATGGAGTACTACTCTGCCACAAAGAAGGATAAATGGCTCATTTGTAGGAAATGGATGCACCTTGAGACCATAACCTATAGTGAAATAAATCGGACAATGTGCTTAAATACACATGGTTTCTCTTATTCGAGAAACCCAAAATATAAATAAAGAGCAAAATAAAAGATAGATAATAGGAAATAGGGAGCTAGATCTTTTGCAAATGAGAAAGGGAGCAAGAAATGGAGGGAGGGCAGATGAAGGGCAGGGGAAGAGGTGAAAAAATTCAAATGCGTTATGTACATGTACCAACTTTCCACAAGGAATGTGACACTTATGTGCTGCAAACACATACTCAATTAAAAATTAAAATAATAAAGACAGAGCAGCCGCCATCTACACCGGCTCCAAACAAACCACACAGAGCAAAGCTGTCCTGGCCTGGCTAGTATTTGCTCTGACTAATGAGCTCATTTGAATGACGGAAACACATAGTTCTGTCAGGTGTCAGGAAGGCTGCACAGGCCTGGGCCGACAGAGCAGCTGAGAAGAGTCGGCAAGTCGAGAGTCACCCTTGGGAAGCTGAGGCAGGAGGACTGCAAGTCCACAAGTTCGCAAGTTCAAGCCCAGCCTGGGAGATGTAGTGACCTGTGGAGACCCTGTCTGAAAATTTAAAAAAACAAAAAAGGATGAGGATGTCGCTCAGTGCAAAGGCCCTGGGTTCAGTCCTCATTTCTAATGAAAGAAAAATTCAGGGAAAGCTAGACTTTCCTATATTCCCCGCACTGGAGAGGCTGAGGCAGGAGGAGTCTAAGTGCAAGGCCAGCCTGGACTACAAACGAGACCTTGTTTCTAAAAACAAAAACAAAAGCCAAGCACCCAGCTCCCACCTCTGTCCTCACACCCATCTCCCCAGCCTCAGGCAGGAAGGCAGCCCTCCAGCCAGGGCCTCGTCCCCCGTGACTCAACAGCCCAGTCCAGCCGGTCTGGGCTCTCAGCAACACTCGAGGCCGCTGGCCAGGGAGCCAAGAGGACAGAGAGGCGAAGCCCTGTGGGCGAGCAGGCAGATGCAGGCGGAGGAGCCGGCCACCAGGAGTCCCGTCTCCCGCCTCTGAGGGGCAGAAACCCCAGCGCCTCTCCTGCTCCAGGGCTCCGGCTACTCAGACCACCCCTCACACTGAGCCTCTGCTCTTTCCTCCTTATACATTCGCACGCCATGTTCCGTAGATACTGGACAAGCCGGGCACAGGGGCGCATGCCTATAATCCCAGCACTCGGGAGGCTGAGACAGGAGGATCACTGAAGGTTTGAGGCCAGCCTGGGCTACACAGTGAGACCCTGTCTCAAAGAACAAACAAACAAAAAGCCCAAACAAATAAACAAACTGGACATCGTTGGAGGACCCTCCAGGGCTCCGAGAGATGTCTTAGCAGGAACAGTGCGGGTCCTTCCACTCCAGAGGAGTGCCCCTTTCAGCTGGCCGTTTTGTTTTGTTTTGTTTTGTTTTTGTAGTACTGGGGATTGAACCCAGGCCTGCTCAGGGTCTCGCTAAGTCACTCAGTGGCCCAGGCTGGGCTTGAACTTGTGAGCCTCCTGCCTCAGCCTCCCAGAGTGCTGGGATGAGTGGTGTGCAGATAGACCTCATTATTCTGGACATTCCCGAGTCCCCGGGTGGGTCCGCAGGTGTGACCCAGGACGGGGCTCCACCGACAGCGCCAGAGGAGGTCGCTAAAGTGAGGGTGGCGGGTGGTGGAGGCAGCCTGTGGGCCAGCGGCGACGGGGCTGCGCCCGTGGAGATGGGCGCCTCTCACCTGGGCCAGCGATGGTGGGGTGGTGGGAGCTGAAGACAGCTGCCCTTCATCCGCCTGCACCGAGGGAGGCGGGAAAGGAGGCGAGCAGGAGCAGGTCTGGCTGGCGGTCCAGGGCGCGTGCGTGTGCACAGGGCTCCTCAGGGGTGCGAGGCGGGAAAGGTGCTTCCTGTGGGCACGCGAGCTGGACCCCTCTCCCTGCACCCGCCTCCGTGTCGGGGTGCACCGCGCTGAGCAAAGCATCTCGGCCGGCTGGGGCGCCTGGCCTGGGAAAGTCAGAGGACCGGGGCGGCCTGCCGGCCTCGGCCTTCCCGTGAGGCGTGACTCAAGTCCACACACACATGCACATACACACACGCGCACACACACGCACACACGCGCAGTCCGGAGCCTGCCGGGCGGAACTTCAGCCGCTGAATGTTTTGCTGGGACGCTGACATCTACACACAGGCCAGTTGGCGGTTTGGGGCAGTTACTGCTCGCGGGTCCTAGAATTACCTGCAGTCGCATCTTGGAAACGGGACAAATGAACAGTAAATGTGGAGTTAGGTAATCAGAGCTCGGTGGAGTCCAAGAGTGAACAGAGAGGAGTCAGGCCGAGAGCTGCGGGTGTAACTCTGCAGCCAGCAGCCATCCAGCGGAGTCCGGCGCCCGCTCTCCCTCCCTTCTTCCCGCCAACCTGATTTTGCTGGGTGGCGGGGTTCTACGCTTTAAAAACAAACTTCCCCTCAAACTCACGTGCAGGAAGAAGACGTCTTGTGACACAGCCAGTCAGCGAGGGGTCATCCCCAGTCACTTCAATGGCACTCCAGAGCTGACTCAAGCGGCGCGGCCTCCGTTCACCTGTCGCCCGCCTCTCCCTCCTGTCTGAGGTGAATCGCGGCCTGCGCGCCAGCCGCCATCCCGAGAGCGTTCATCGCTTAGCCCACAGGCGCCACCAGGCCCTGGCGCCGGGTCTGGAGACTTAGCATGAAGAGCACATAAAAATCCTCGTCCTGGGGAAGCGTCCAGTGAGGGAGTCAGATCGCAAGCGAATAAATATATATGAGGTCGACGCTTGGTAAGTGTCGAGGAAGCGCTAGTGTGTGAAGAAGTGAGACCCGACGAAGGAGCGTCCGCCCCGGCTGTATGGCTCAGGGGCTGGAGGGACCTGGGCTGAGAGGCAGCCAGTCTCCATCGCTGCCTGGACCTGCAGGTGGAGGAGGTGGGGGCCCCAGGAGGAAGCCGCAGAGGGCGGATGGGTGGAGGGATCTTCAGGGCACTTTCCAGGGTTGTTCGAACTCTAGGCTAATTTTTAGACTTCTTTTAAATGCAGAATTAAACCCCTACTTTGTTTTGTTTTTACTTGCAGTACTGGGGATTGAACCCAAGGCCTTTGCCCTGAGCTATGTCCCCAACCCTTTGTATTATTTATTTTGAGACAAGGTCTCGCCACGCTGCTACATTGCCCAGGCTGGGCTGGAATTGCATTCCTCCTGCCTCAGCCTCCAGAGTGCTGAGCTCATAGGCACGCGCCACCGCACCCAGCTGTTTTGTTTTGTTTTGAGATGGGATCTGTGTTGCTCAGGCTGGCACTAAAGCGCTCGTCCTAGCCGAGTGTAGGGGCGCCTTAATCCCAGCACTGGGCAAGGCTGAAGCAGGTAGATCAGAAGTTCAAGCCAGCCTTGGCGAGTCTCCTTCCTCTACCCCCAGGGAGCTGTGGCTGTGGACACAAGTCACACTGCCTGGCTCAAACTTCCAGTTTGCTTGTGCTAGTTTTTCAGGTTTTTATTACTAGCCAGCGCCACCCCCCAACTCCTAATGACCCTGAGAGAGCATTTCTCAGCTTTGACTCAGCTCTGACTGGGAAGTGGTGAGTCACTGTGTATGTGACACTCAGCGAGACAAGGAATCGGTTCTTGAGAGTAGCTGCTCTCATCTTCACACGCGCGTGCGCACACACACACACCCCACTCGTGCAAAAACGACATGATCGTTGACCTCTACTGAACACTGAAGACTGGAACAGTTTCAGAAGACACCCTGGAGCTGTCTGTTTTGTTTTGCTTTTGTTTTCGAGATGGGGTCTCTCCGTGTAGTCCAGTCTGGCTTTGAACTCATGGCAAGCCTCCCGTCTCAGCCTCCTGAGTGCTAGGATTACAGGTGTGCACCCCCGTGCCCGGACCCGCTTTTATGTTGGTAGTCAAAGTAACTCGGGCCTTTACTTTTCTTCAGCTGCAGGAAGTCTGGGCCCGGACCCAGGAAGTGCTGCCGTTTTCCTGGGTGGTATCACTTCTTCCTCCTCCCTCCTCTCATCACTTTGCTTGCTTTACAAATTGACAATGGGCTTGGCTAGCTCAGATCCAGCAGAGGTTTGCACCACGAATAAGCCGTCAAGAAGGGGAAATGATTCTCAGAAGAGGGGAGAAGTGGAATTCCATACTGGAGACAACTGTTCTAAAATGCTCCCCGCCCGGGATGTTTCTCACACACCATCTGAGGGAGACACCGTTTCTCTTCTTTGTGTTCTCTGACCAGACAATGCCTTAATTTCATGTAATCAGGGGCAGGCTGAAGTGCTTCCTCCCACAGAAATGTCCTGTGGGATTAGAGGAGCCGGCCTTCCACGGCGGAGAGCGGCACCCTTCCCCCGCCGGGTCGCACTGTCCCGCGGCTGGCGCACCCCGAGTGCCACCCCAGTTCCCCTCCAGGCCTACGCGGCCCTCTGCTAGCGCCCTTCTCGCCTGGGGCTCCTTCCAAACGCCCATCCCGCCAGGGGAGTTAGTGCCCCTCTGGCCTTCGCAGCCTGAGAGAGCTCAGTATCTCCTTTATATCAGCTTGTTTGCAGAAGGCGGGCAGATTTTACTCTCTTTTGTTGTCCAAGCTGAAAGGCAAGCTGAGCATGTGTGAAAATAAAAGGAAAATTACCATAGAGACAGCACGGAAAGAGCTTTCCAGCGTGGAGGCCGGAGGCTCAGGGGAGGACTCTGGATTCCAAGCGGCAGCCTGGGATGTGAACCTCGGTTCCCCCACCGCAGGGTCTGGAGCAGATGGCTACGCTCCCCAGGAGCCCAGGGACTTCTGTTGCATGGACAGTTTTAGCAGTACGTGGGCCACCTCTTTGCCTTCTGTCACAGAGCCCCTGCGCCAGTGCCTGGCCTGGGCCCACGCTGCCCCGCTGAGCACGTGGCGGCCTTGTGGGAAATCAGCACGGGCACTCGGTGGCCCCCCACCCCCACCGCCTCCTCCTGGGTCCTTTCCCGAACTGCCTTCCTGCGCCCCAGATAAGCTCTCGCAGTTTCCGGGCTTGGTGGCTCCGCAGGTGCTGACCGGAAGGGACGCGAGCAGAGGTGGAGGGTGGCGGAAGCGATGCACACACAGCGGTGGGCAGGGAGCCGGTTCGGGCCCCCGGCCCATTAGAGGGAGTACTCAGAAAACAAACTCGGTCTAGTAAGACAGAAGTAACAGCAAACGGCCGCTTTATGTTGATTAGATGAGAAAGCACGGAACCCACGACAGCCCAGACGCCCCCAGCCACCTGCCCGGGCCCTCGGCCCACCACCTCACCCTGCTCGGCCTCCTTTCCTGCCGCCCTTCCCCTCCTCACCCCCCTGCCGTCCTGCAGAGGAGCACAGAGCCCCGTGTGCCAGGCCCCGCGGCACCGGGACGGGAGGTGCCAAGTCAGGGCCGACCACGACGCCCACACCCTGACACAGAACCACAACTCCCGACCTGTTAGATGCCAGATGTGCCCAGTTCGCGGTCTCACATTGAAGAATGAAGTTGCAGACCAAAGCAGGAAGTTAGGAGAGTCTTACTGGAAATAAGGGGAAGAAGAACAGCTCCTGGGTTCCAGGAGGGGTCCCGAGTGGGTGGCCAGCGAGGCCCTTTGTCAGGGGTAATCCACACAGCAGAGTCACAGCGTGGGCACAACGTGGGTCCGACCACAGTCAACACACAGGACTGCAAGTGTAGCCGTTTAGCTAATACTGGTCCACCAGGGAAGCGGGCCACGTAGCGAAGACGCGGGGAAGAGCAGAGGCGTTTGGGGAAGGGAGAGGACTCTGTCGCAGTGTGCGGCCACGATGGGCACAGGATGAAAAGCTCACCCGGAGAGGAGACATGGTTCAGTCGCCGAGAGGCCCCGAGGGGCCATCAGGGAGACTCTGGGAGAAGAAAGAGCCCCGATCGCAAGAACTCTCTGGCTTTTCCTTAGAATATCAGTGTAAGATAAAAAAAGCAGGAGAAAAAGCAGTTTGGGCGAGAACAGTCTTGAGGCGAGGCAGTTTGGGGGGAATGGGAAGGACACGGCCACACACAACATACTTTACTTAATCTGAGCTTCTCCTTGTTTAACCACTCGATTCTCACCCAGCCTGCGTTTGCCCCGCAGTTTAGTTATTTAGTGCACTCAGGGCCTGTGGTGTTTTGCCTCACTCTTTCATTGTCTGTGTGCCTTTGCCCGTGTTTTAATCTCATGCTTTTGTCCCGCGGTTCCTGGTTCAGTTTAATCCTCCGCCCTGGCCCGGCCCGTGTGGGTCCAGGTGTCCCGGCACCAGCTTCGCCTCTGATGCCCGTCTGGGCCCGGGCTGGTGGGCTAGTTACTGCACCGTCTCAAGCTGCTGCTTACGCCGCGGGCCTGGGTGTTGACCTCCACGGAGTCCTGGCTCTCTTTCCATTTGCCTCCAGCCGCAGTTCTGATGTCTTTATGTTACTGTGCTGACTTCCTCCAGGGCCCAGTCCCTCTGACTGTGTAGTAATTTCTATCTGACTTAGCTGCTCCAGGCTGAGCAGATCTGAGTAGTTCAGGGGTAAAGTCAGCTTTAGGTGAAGATCAAACAGAAACAGCCTGCTGCGAACGTGTTATTATGTAAGCTTCAGACGTGGGGATTTCTGCCTGGAATTTGATGTCAGAGACCTGGATCTTGCTACTCAGGAGATGTGTGCCCTCGTCGCTGGGCCTCTGTGCCTTCTGGAAGTGACAGCCCTTGCCAGGTAACAGATGAAGAACAGATGATTTCTGGAAGGCACATAGCACAGCACCTGGCACCAGTGTGGAAAACAGCTGGCAGCGATAGCTACTGGCGGTGACCCGGGTGGGGTCGGCGCAGGAGCTGCTGTCTCCGGACGTGGCGCCTCCCTGCCTTCCCCTCCGCTTCCTGCCGTCAGGTGACACCGAGAGCAGGGCTGGCATTCACAGGCAGCGCTGGGCATCAGCAGACACTGAGCTCGGGCACCACCCGCCCCTCCTGCTGGCCGAGTCTCCATCGCGTGTCCAGCCCAGAGCGGCTGAGCCCCAGTCGGACGACCTTCAGCACGGGCCCCTGGACACAAGGTTGGACCTCCCTTCAACAGCTGGGAAACCACTGGGCCGGTTCACAGAGTTCGGAACGCACAACAGGCAGCAAAGCGGGTCCAAATGCTGGGCGCTGGACAGATGCTGCCGCTCACCCGTGTCCAGTTCTGTCCAGGCCAGGAAAAGAACGTGTCCAGAAAGAGGTAAACCGAAGGGAAAAGCTGAGAGAGAGGAGTTAACGATGTCAAATTCGAGATTCTACATGGAAAAAGAGCTGGGCATTGTGGTGTGCACCTAATCCCAGCACTCAGAAGGCTGAAGCAGGAGGATCGCCCCAAATTCGAGGGCTCCATAGTGAGAACCTGCCTCCAAAAAGGCACAAAAGGGTTTGGGGACTTAGCTCAGCTGTAGAACACTTGCCCAGCAAGCACAAGGCCCCGAGTTCGATTCCCAGCACCCCCCTCAAAAAAAAGATAAAGTGTAATTCACTTATCATAGTGTTAAAAAGGAAGATAGTGTGTGTGTGTGTGTGTGTGTGTGTGTGTAACAATGTACAGTGTTGGGGAAAGAGGTGAATTCTTCTACTCGGGGGTAGAGAAGACTTATAACTGTGGCCAGAAGTTTAGCTGCAACCGAGAATGGTTGATAAACTTGACTACATAGAAATTTTAAAGCAAACCAGGCCTGGTGGCTCACACATGTAATCCCAGAACTCAGGAGGCTGAGGCAGGAGGATCACCACAAATTCAAGGCCAACCCGAAATACATAGTGAGACCCTGTGTCAAAAGTCAAAAGCTCGCTAGTGCAGCGCTTGCTGAGTATATGGAAGACAGTGGATCCCATCCCCAGGCCGCAAAAAGACAGGGAAGGAGGAGAAGGAAAGAAAAAGAAGAAACCGCAGGTGGTGGTGTTATCGGACGGGTTCCGATCGTGCTGGGTTCTTTCCCTCCTCAAGCAAAGAATTGAATGAGGGGGACAAAAAGCAGTTCTAAAGTTTTATTTAAAGTATAGAGAAAAGAAGAAAAGGAAAGTTGAGCATAACAGTAGATACAGCAAAATGGGGACCGGGCCTATAAGGCACCGCAGAGTTACCTCGAGACAGGCATGGTAGCAGCGGTGCTGGGGACGCAGCCATCGTCGGGAGAGAAAGGAGAGCTCCCTCATGGTGAAGCAGTAGAGGAAAAGAGGAGCTTGCTTCAGGTGTTGCTAGTATTTATCGAATGGAATTCCCATGGAATCTCGCGAGAACTTCCTGCAGTCCACGTGAGGGCTCAGGCTGACGTCAGGTCCAGGCCACTCCCCCAGGTCACGTTCCCTTGCCCGCCGGCCTTAGCCACGCCCTAATCCTATTTCGGTGGCTCATGCCTGTGCTCCCAGCATTTTGGGAGGCTGAGGCAGGAGAATGGCAAGTTAGAACCTAACCTGAACAATTTAGTGAGTAACTTAGTGAGACCCTATCTCTGTCTCAAAATAAAACCAGAAAAGGGCTATGGATGTAGCTCAGTGCAAAGGTCCTGGGTTCAATCCCTCGTACCGGGGGCGGAGGGAGGAGGAGGAGGAGGAAGAGGAGAAAAAGAAGGGAAAGAAAGCCAGGCCCAGCATGGTGGCAAACACCTGTAATCCCAATACTCAGGATGCTGAGGCAGGAAAATTGCCATAAACTAGAGGCCAGACTGGGCTACATAGCGAGTTCAAGGACAGAAGAAAGGAGAGGAGGAGGAGGAGGGGAAAGAAGGGAAAATTTATAAGGGAAAATATTACCACATGCATAGTAAAAGAACAAATAGCTAACATACCACTAACAAATGATTAACATCCCAAATACTGCATATAAAGAGCTTTTCAAAGTAAAGGGAAAATAACCAACTGAATTTTTTGCTTGTTTGTTGCTTTTGTTTTTAGTTCTTTGTTTTTTGGGGGGAGTCTGGGGGTCAAACGCAGGGCCTTACACTTGCTAAGCAAGTGCTCTACCACTTGAACTAAACCCCCGACCACATGTATTTATTTTTTTGAGACAGGGTCTTGCTTTGTGATGCAGGCTGGTCTTGAACTCACTATGTAGCCCAGGCTGGCCTCAGACTCACAGCAATGTGGCTCCTGTCTCAGCCTCCCAAATTCTGGGATTACAGGCGTGCACCACCACACCCAACTAACCAATTTAATTTTGAAAATTGGAAAAGAGACATGAAAAACAGTTTGTAGGAAAAGAAATGTAAAGGGTCCCATGAGATGTAAAAGAAAAAAAAATCCAAACTTGCTTCCCACAAGAAAAACGCCAGACCGTGCTAAAGTAGCATGCTTTACCTATCAGATCGGCAAAATCCATGTTTTGTCAATACCTCGTTGGCAAACGTGCGAGGAAGCAGATCTCCAGCACCACGTCCAGGGTCACCCACGGAGGGGCGCACGGGCGGCAGTGTGAAGCAGAGTTAGCTATTCATTTCCTCTCTGAAGTGGCCATACTGCTTCTAGGCTCCGTTCCAAAAAATCTCCAGCAAAAATGCGGAAAAGTGTTTGTACACAACCGACTGCATCCCTGTTTGTAAAAGACTAGAAAGAACCCAAACACCTAACAATAAAGAGCCGGCTAAATTACACAGAAGTACTGTGGAGCGTAAGAGGGAGGAAGGAACATTTCACTGTACGCTACCAGCATGTTAAACAAAGAAACAAAGTGCGCCGGCCACAGCATCACGTGCCTGTGGACGCAGCTACTCTGGAGGCTGAGGCAGGAGGATCACTTGAGTCCAGGAGTTTGAGGCCAGCCTGGGCAACACAGCAAGACCCTATCTCTAAATTAACTAAATAAAACTTTTCTAAAACACAGAAAAACAGCCGGTGCAGCAGTGCAGGACTCTAACACTTTGAGAGGCTGAGGCAGGGAGATCACAAGTTCAAGTCCCACCTGGGTAATTTAGCAAGACCCTGGCTCAGAATAAGAAGAGCTGAGGATGTGGCTGAAGGCAAAGACCCTGGATTCAATCCCCAGTTCAGGAAAAAAACAAAAACGAAAAACTCAGATAAGCAAAAGCCTCCTTTCATTGAACCCAGGCCTGTGCCCTGAACTACTTCCCCACCCTACCCCCTTTTAACAAGGTCTCACTAGATCACTAGTTTACCAGGCTGGGCTTGAACTTTCCCTCCTCCTGCCTCAGCCTCCTAGAGTGCTGGGATTACAGACCTGTGCCTCTGTGCAAGGCTGCAAAAACATGTTTAAACAGTTGTCTGTGGGGCGGGGGGAAATAAAATGGAGCAGACAGGGATAGAAACTCTGTGTCTCTAACATGCGTGCTTTGCAGATCTTAGAACTATAAATATTTACATAATAGAAGCAACATGAGCTGTAGAAAGCGTCCTGTGGGACGGGGCGGGATGCAGCTCAGGGGTCAAGCACTTGCCCAGGACTCGTGAGCCCTCGACTCAATCCCCGCACAGCACAAGAAAAAAATTCACGTGCACAGTGAGTAGTAATAAAATCACAGAGACAGTAACAGGCTTCAAACAACTTTCTGCTACCGCAGTTTGATTGTACGTCCCCAGTGAAATATGCCATAAGACGAAAATAAGAGAGCTGAAAAAACAGTTTCGTTATTATGTTGATAGTAATACTATTGATGCTGGTATCTTTAAATTGTGTATAATTATTGCTGGGCATGATGGCGCACGCCCATAATCTCAGCACTCAGGAGGCTGGGGCAGGAGGATCACCACCAGTTTGAGGCCAGCCTGGGTGACACAGTGAGATCTTGTCTCAAAAAAATTAATAAAGAAAGAAAGAAAAAGCAAGCAAGCATAATTATTATTAAGAGATAGGGGCTGGGGACTTGGCTCAAGCGGTAGAGAGCTCAGCTAGAAAGCGCAAAGGCCTGAGTTCAATTCCTGGCACCCCCTCAAAAAAAATTATGATGGGGTAAAGCAAATGCTAGTGTCTTGGGGAACCAAGCTCTCTGGTTGAGAGAACCCAGGAGGTTACACGAAGCTGTGTAAAAACACCCAGAGCCTCGTTCTGACCTGGAAGCACTGGTATGAACAAAAGGTGATTCCATCTTTAAATACATTTGTACTTCCTTTCCACTAGAAAGCCCTAGAGAAGAGGCCCAACACTCATCGCCCTTCAGTACCCGGCGTCCTGGAGCATTGTGTCACATCAGAAATTTAAGAAGCTGGGTGTGGTCGCGCGTGCCTGTCATCCCAGCACTCAGGAGGCTGAGGCAGGAGGATTGCTGCGAGTTCAAGGGCAGCCTGAACTACATAGTGAGAACCCATCTCAAAAAAACACAAAAAAATTGAACGGTAGTATTCACAGAGTTCTTAGCAGTATGCCAGGGCACCATCCGTTTAAACTTCGGGAATCTGTGGGTAGCAGCCCTGCACGCCCCTCTGCCGGGCCGCTCACTTCCACGCTTGGGAGCGGCCTGTTTCCCGTCGCAGTAACTGAAGGTCCTACACGGGGCAGCGCACACGCTGCAGGCCGCACCAGGCGGCCGCTCCCGTCGCAGCTCAGCTCCCTGCCCCTCCCGTCGGGCCAGTGGGATCCTTCCCTGCAGGAACTCCAGCAGCGACCCCAGATCACAGCCGGAGCGAAGCCTTCTCCACTGCTCACAGCTTCGTAATGAACGGCCACCCGCCTCCGAGCTGCGTCTTGGGCGGGTGGCCTGGTAGCCGGGAGCCTGCAGGAAGCGGCATGGGAAACAGTGCTCTTGAAGATGCCCAGCGGACCTGGGCCCATGACGCGTTCTGGATCGCGAAGGCTTTTAGCCCTCATGGAAGGAAGCTTTACTGGAGTTCTGATCTTGCTAGTAGCTCCGTGCCGCGAGCCTGCCGCAACTGCAGGCATTTGGACAGAGATTTGAGAAACTGTTTCAGGAAGTTTTCTCCGCCAAGGCAAACTTTTGCACAGAGTAAGATACAAAACTTAAGTGAAAGTAGGAAGAGCCGTTCACTTGCGGGAAGAGGATGCAAACAGGAAACAGCAGCCTTTCAACAGGAACGGACTTGAGAAGGGCCCAGAAGACCTGGAGAAAATCTGGAAAAGCCCAAAAAACCTGGAGACTTAAGTTTCATTGCCCTGAAAACTTACAAAGATTTCTGGTGCTTTTTGTAAAGGTCAAGCAGAGTCAGCTCTTCTTCCTGCAGTCGTGACCAGTGACGCACACACACTGTGGCGGACTTATTGTGGTCAACTTGCGCCAGAACGCCCAGCCGGACTGAGTTGGTGTGATGCTGGGCGTACGAGATCCACCTGAGGGTTGTTGCTGATGCAACATAAGGCAGAGTGGGAGCCGAAGCTAGTTGGCGGGCTGTTTCCCAGGAGAAGCTCTGCTGCGGCTGGTTCTTCCAGAGGGGGCTCCGCTGTCCTCGTCGAGGAAGGAGCTCGGGGCCTTGCTGTCGTCGAGGGTGGCTGCTGTCGCTTCAGGGAGCTCTGGTTGTCATCTCTGCTGCGAGCATCGCATCCTGGCTGCAGCCATCATGTGCAGACACGGACCTACATGGGACAGTGCTGTGGGCTCCCAGCTCTCAGTTGGATCTTTTGGGTCTCCAGTGCCTAGATGGACATTCGGCACCTTCTGCATTTGGCTTCTGGGTGAATATTATAAATGTCCTCCATTAAATCTGCTCTCTTAAAACCACTGGCTCTGAAAATCTAACTAACACTAACATCAACCTCCCATTAAGTTGGGCTCCGTCGTCCACAATGGTACAGACAGATTCCAGGGGCTGGAGACTGAAGTCCCTGAAACTAGAGCCTTTGCTGGCCAAGTGCCAGGGCGCGTGCCTAAAATCCCAGCAACTCAGGAGGCTGAGGCAGGAGGGTCACAAGCTTGAGGTTAGCCTGCACAACTTTGCAACATGCTGTCCCAAAATAAACAGAAGGGCTGGGGAGGTAGCTCAGTGGTAGAGCACTTGCCTAGCATGTGCGAGACCCTGGGTTCAAACTCCAGTACCATTTAAAAAAATAAACTTGTGCTTTCGTGAGACGAGATGACAGGTAGGGGGCTGAAAGCAGTCTCCATGCCAGCCACCAAGCTCACCTCCAATCGCTACGGCCGCAGGTCCGTCTTCGTGACCTGAGACTCTGCAGATAGCAGGTAGTGCCAAGTACACGACTTCTCTCCCTCCTGACTTGATTTATCATTTTACTCTTGTTAAATGATATCCAGAGTTGGCCAGGTGTGTTGGCACATGCTTATAATCCCAGCACTCAGGAGGCTGAGGCAGGAGGATCAATGTGAGTTCCAGGCCAGTCCGGACTACATTTCCAGATGTGTCTTGAAAAACCAAAAATAATAATATAATCCAAAAAATTCACAAGACATCATCTTCTACCTTCACAATGCCGGGAAGTGGAATTTACAGAGAACAGAGGCACAAGAAAGGGAGGCGATTGGCCTGCACCCGTCAGAGCGTGGCACGGGAGACTCCCCACTCAGACTCAAGTAGGAAGGATCTGTGCCATTAGGAAGCCATCTCTACTGGTGTGCATCACACTACTCTTACTTCCTCACCTGTTATTAAACATTAGAGGGAGTTTTACAAGATCTGCTCACCTAGCCGAGTTGCAGGGGAAGCATTAACCCCACACACACGCACACACCTATTCGGCTCTGTGCTTTCATCCAGTGCACCAGCGCCTACCCCGGGCCAGCCCTGGCCCCAGGGAACAGGCAGGCCCAGGCCCTGCCCTCCTAGAGCAGAGAGCTCCTGCTGCCGGCTTGGGCATGTCCCACCCCACCCCATCTGGGATGGACCAGGGCGAGGACACCGAGCTACACCGGCCCTGGGCTGAAGTCGCCTTCGGGGGGCACACCTTGTCACCCCAGACAGGCCAGGTGCCACATCACACACCTGCACGTTCCTTCCCAACTCACTGCCCCTCGATGCTGCAAGACGGGCCGTCTGTTCACCACTTGTCCAGCGTCCATGCAGCACCTGGTGCCCAGGGAAGCTGTGCATGCTAGCTGCACAATGCCTGTGAACACACAGGGAAGGCGGTGCAGGGCTGGGCACGGTCAGGCTCCAGCAGTATCCATTTTTGTGCCGCCAAGCGCGATCTCGCCCTGCCTCGTGGACACTGGCGGCCTCCAGCTCCAGCCTCCCTCCCGTGCACGCAGCCCCCGGTCCCGTCCACCAGGGGCCTGACCAGCAGGTGAAGGCCTGCCGCCTACAAGGCACTGAGCAGCCCTAAATGTCACAGCAGCCTCACAGCTCCTGTCCCACACATGCCCACACACCGGGGTCCTTTGACAGCAGGCTTAACAGAGCAGCCAACAACACGTGGGACAGGTGGCCCCACTCTGCCCCTACGGTGCGGGGGTTACCTGGAGACGGGAAGGAGACAGAGGTGGACACCTGGGCACCAGCCGGGCACGGGGAGGCGTCTTCAGAGACCCGGGACTCAGAAAGGGAGCTCGGAGCAGGCGGAGGTGGGTTCCCAGCACCCCCAGGCCCTTTCTGGGCTGCAGGGCCCCAAGGAGGAGGCAGCCAGCCAGGAGCCAGGGAGTCTGCCTGCCGCAGGCGCCGGGTGGAGATATCGGGGCTGCCTGCAAGAGCAATCTGCGTCTCTCCCTCCCTTCACTCTCTCGGCCACAGGCTCTGAGGGAGCTGTGAGCTGGGCCTGCCACGGTGTCCTTGTTCCCAGGCACAAGGGGACGGGAGCCTCTGAGACGCGGCAGGCCGGCATGTCCAGCTTCCTCTCTGCTCGGAAGCGTTCCCTCTGTGGCCCCGGGAAGGAGGTGGCTCCTCTGTCCTGGGCGCTCACTGCTTCTCGGCTCGGAGGGCTCCCCGGGGTGTGCCGGCCCCACGGTGTCCCGACCAGTGGGCAGCAGAGGCCCCAGGAGTGGGGGAGCAGGGACCCACGTGCAGCCCCACTCCGCCTACCCGGTGAGGGAGCTGGAAAGAGTGTGGAGTTGGAGGGATCCTGACAGCCCTGGGCGCAAATCCTCGTGTGATTCAGGGCAAGTTTTAGCATCCAACTCTGCGGTAGGACTGAAGAAACCTTCCGTAGGGGATTACTTTGAAGGGGATGCCCCATATATATAGCCGCTCCCGGCTTCATGGCCAAGCTCTGTTCCCATAACCAGGTCTTCAGTGAGTCTGTCACTCAGAGAGGAGCCGTGTACACTATGTACGTCGCAATATTCAGAACAAAGAAACAGTCAAAGGAAAGGCCAATCTGATGACTTTGCTTTTATTTGCCCAACTCTTATATGAGGTATTGTGGTGTACAGCAGAACACAAAGCTGTAGTGCTAGATGGGCGTGGCGCATGTCTGTCATCGCAGCACTCAGAAGGCTGAGGCGGGAAGATTGCCACAAGTTTGAGGCCAGCCTGAGCTACACAGTGAGACTCCGTCTCAAAAACAAAGCAAAACAGAACTACAGTATCGTATTGTACAGCACAATCTGCGAAAACGACAGCACTGTACTGAGAAGCCCCCTAAAGCCGTACTGCCGCTCAGGTTCCTGCACTGCAAGTCTGAACGCAGCCCGAGTCCAAGCAGCCCTTACACAGGCGGGTCACTGAAAGAGAGATGTCTGTCTGTACCCCACGCAAGCACTCAGTAAGTGGTTTTTATTCCCACTCCGTCCTCACTTTCCTGTAGCTCAATTTTTTTTCTTTTTTTTGAGACAGGGTCTCACTATTATACTTCACTTGAACTCACTGTGAAGCCAGGCTGGCCTCAAACTCGTGGCGATCTTCCTGTCTCAGCCTCCCAGTGCCGGGATTACAAGCGTATGCCACCATGCCCGGCTGTGGTTCAAATTATTTTCCAGAGGGTCCAACGGAGAGAACCCAAGCTCAAAGTAGGGGCAAGTCAACCCAGTTCACCTGTTTCTGCTTAACTTTGGACCCCTTTCTAAGAGCACAGCTCTTTTTTCCTTCAAGGTTATCCCTTTCCCTCATTCCAAGAGCTGGTTCATTAGAAATTGCTATAGTTAAACTGGGTTGGTGCTGCACACCGGTAACTCTAGCACTCTGGGAGGCTGAAGCAGGAAGATCTCAAATTCCAGCCTGGAGCCTGAGCAAGTCAGTGACTGTGTAAGACCCTTTCTCAAAATATAAAGAAAGAGAGAGAGAAAGAGAGAGAGAGAGAGAGAGAGAGAGAGAGACAGACAGACAGAGAGAGAGAGAGAGAGAGAGGGAAAGAAAGAGAAAGAAGGGCTGGAGAAAGAGAGAAAGGGTTGGGGGTGCAGCTTAGTGCGAAGGCCCTGGGTTCAATCTTCAGTGCCGCAAAAGGGAAAGCTGCTGCGGCCAGTCTACGGGTTTAGGATGGTTTGGTTCCCTGTGACGGCCGGCGCAGGGGGCGCCCCAGGCCCAGAGTCAGCCCAGCCAGCCGAGATCTGTCCCTCTGTCCTGCAGACCGCGGAAAGATCTCGCGGGGGCCGCCGAGACCAGGAGAGGCCGCGGGGAACCGGGCGAACCATAAGGCGGCCGGCGGGCCGGAGGGCACCAGGGACATCTCGGCTTCCTCGGTGATGGACGGAGGCCTGTGGGGCGGCTGGAGCCCGAAGGGTGGGTGGGAGGTGCGTGCAGGACTGTGTCTCCTGACCAGCATCCTCCCTCCCTCCTTCTCCCTCCCTCTCTCCCTCCCTCTCTCTCTCTCTCTCTCTCTCTCACACACTCTCGCTCTGTCTCTCACTCTCTCTATCACTCACTCGCTCGCTCTCAACTCGGCTCCATGCCTTTCTGCCGCAATTTTTTTTGCCTCACCACAGACCTAAAAGCAATGGATTGACAGCAGGGTTGGATGTTGTGTATTGTGATCTTATTTTTTGTTTAAAAAAAAAAAAAAGCAATGGCGCCAGCTGAGGACCAAACCCTTAGAAACCATGAGCCAAAGGAAACCTTTCCTACTTTAAATTGTTTTTCTCAGGTGTTTTGTCACAGTGATGGAAAACTGACCCACACGAACCATGTGTGGCCATTTGCCAGCTGATTAATCCAGGCAAGTCTTTTAACCACTCCTGAGTCTCAGCTCCCTGGATCTCCATTCACACAGCCTAGAGTTAGTTATTGGCCATCTTGTATGTGTTTACCTTGGAGCTGAATGAACCTCAGGAGACATGGTAAATAAAACCAGGGACAGGCCTTTTCTACAGAATTTATAATGTACTCTTGGTGAAAAGGCACACGAATGCTGAGACAGTTGGATACCCACATGCCTGAGAAGAATGTTAGACCCCCTCTCACACTATGACACCAACGACTCAAAATGCATCAAAGGCCAGGCGTGTGGCACATGCCTGTAGTCCTAGCACTCGGGAGGCTGAGGCAGGAGGATCACTGCTGGGCTACACAGTGAGCTCAATGCCAGCCTGAACTACATAGTGAGACCCTGTCTCAAAAAAAAAAAAAAAGCACCAAATACCTAACTGAGCTAAAACTATTAAAACTCTTAGAAGAAAATACAGGTATAAGTCTTAGCAGTCGGGTATTAGGCAATAGCTTCTCAGCTTTGACACCAAATGCATGAGCAACAAAATAATTCATGATCAGCTAGGAGTCTATATATTTAGAATATATAAAGAATTCTTACAAGTCAACAATACAAAAACAAATAAATCAATTTTAAAATGGGCAAAGGATCTGAATAAACACTTCTCTAAAGATATGCAAATGGACGATAAACATGAAAGATGCCCAGTGGCACTGACCCTCAGGGAGACACACAAATACCCATCTAAATCTCAATGCGCTGCCACTTTATACCCACTAGGACCTGCCAGGCAGGTGTGCACTCTGGGAGGCTGAGGCAGGAAGATTGAAAGTTCAAACTCAGCCTGGGCGATTTAGCAACTTTCCAAGATGCTGTCTGAAAAAATAAAAAAGGGGTTGAGGATTTAGCTCAGTGGTTAGAGTGCTTGCCTAGCTAGCAAGCACAAGGCCCTGAGTTCGATCCCCAGCACCCCCCAAAAATAAATAGATTAAAAAAATTAAAATTTAAAAAAGTTAAAAAGGAGGCTGAGGACTTAGCTTAGTGGTTAGAGTGCTTGCCCTACAAGCACAAGGCCCCGAGTTCGATCCCAGCACCTAAATAAATAAATAAATAAAGGCTGGGGATGTAAGCTCAGTGTGAAGGTCCCAGGTTCGATTCGCTAAGAGACAGAGAGTAGAATGGTAGTTGCCGGGAGCTGAAGAGCGGGGGAATGAGGTGCTGTTTCCTTAGTACGTGGCATTAGCTGGGCAAGATGTAAAAAGCTTATGAGGATGGGGTGATGGCTGCACAACAATGTAGGGGAACTTAATGCCGCTTAAAAATGTTAAAATGGCCAGGCGTAGTGAGGCACACCTGTGACCCCAGCACTGGGAGGCTGAGGCAGGGTATCATCGTGAGGTCAAGGCCAGCCTGGACTACACAGTGAGACTCTGCCTCAAAAAACAAAATAACAACAAGAGAAGGTTAAAATGCAAATCTTACATACACTTATCTCAATTATTTTTAAAAAGACGTCATGGTTCTTACCTCACAGGGTCATTGTGAGGACTACAGGAAGTGAATACTGATGGAAAGAATGGCCGAGGGAGTAACAACATTTATACATCAGGCCCGGACAGGGGTTGGAGATGAGGGTGGCGGAATGGAGGGAAAATTTAACTTCCTACTTTAATTCACTTATCTATTGTTTAGGTTTTTTCCCACTGAGGTACTTTTTTTTCTTTTAATGGTGCTGGGGATTGGACCCAGGTCCTTCACACTGCACTACATCCCCACTTCTTTTTTATGTTGTTTTGAGATGGGGGTTTTGCCACATCTAAATTGCTCAGGCTGAGCTGGAACTTGGGATCCTCCTGCCTCAGCCTCCCAGAGTGCTAGGTTTACAGGCATGTGCCACCGTACCCAGCTCCAACTGGTGTACTTTTGTAATTCAGAAAAGTGAAGGTATGGAGGCTGTTTATGTTCCTGTGTCACTGTTTTGTTTAAGATTCAGCATCCACAGAAAAGCGCACAAGAGTTGAGATCAACATTCTACTCTTAGCTTGTGTTTAACTTTGGTGTCTGAATCTTTTCTTCTTTTTTTTTTTTTTTTTTGGTGGTGCCGGGGATGGAACTCAGGGCCTTGTGCTTGCAAGGCAAGCACTCTAATCGCTGAGCTAAATCCCCAGCCCCCTGGTATCTGAATCTTTACACGCGTCTTTTTCCAGAGTTCCAAACTTTGCTTACCTCCCCTCCGAACACCCTCAGTTTACGTCAGTCTATCAGTCAGGAGCTCTTCAGCCTCCATCTGATCGCTGGACCCTCCCTTCTTGCCCCAAGAAAGGCGCCAGCCCCAGGTGCAGGCCCAGTGCAGGTTTACCTGATTTCCTACACCAAACTCTTCCCTGAAATCCGAATATTCAAGTCCTTTCTCTGCAGTCCGAGAGGCCTCTCCCGGGAGGTCAGAGAGGATGCAGGCCGGCTGGAAGTCGGTTCCTGCGCTGCCCTGGCCCGGACACAGGAGGCTGACGTCACACCCAGATGATGGAAGCTGTTGCCCAACAGTTGGAAGTTGATGCCAGCCACACATTTCTCTGCGCCTCTCCCTGGGCTGCGAAACATCTTCCCGGACGGGAGGCGGCCGCCGGGGTGAGAAGCAGAGAGTGCAGCGTGAGGCCGGCCCGGCACCCACCCGGCGGTGACACGGCCCAGCGCTCACTCAGTCTGCGCAGGAGGCCTGCTGTTGCCTGACTCCTGACCTTTGACAAACCACAGGGCTTCTTTTGGGAGATTTTTAAAACTATGAATAATGATACTTACCTCACAGACGCTATTATTATCTGTGTGGCACCCACAGACTGTTGTCGAAAGACTGGGGTGAGGTCATCGTGTGAAAGCTTGCAGAAGGCTGAAGCTCTGGAGATGCCCAGACAGCAGCGGGGGAGGCTGCGGGGTGGCGGGAGGGAGCCGGGTCGCCCGGCCGTGAAGCTGGGCCGCAAGGTCCGGCCCTGCGGCTGGGGGGCCACGTAACTCGTGTGTGCCCGGCTGTCCCGCAGCCAAGACGGGGATGATGAGAACACTGTGTCTTGCGGGCTTGGAGGCGCACGCCTGTAATCCCGGCACTTGGAAGACGGAAGCCCGAGCAGTGAGGCAGCCTGGGCTGCATCCCGAGACTCCGGAGAGTCTCATGAAATCCAGGTCACAGGTCTGTAGGAAGGCGAGTGAGTTGCTCCACGTGGCGCACGTGAAACAGTGTCGTCACTAAGCGTGGCAGGAGCGTCCGCCCAGGGGCCACCTGGTCCACTCTTCAGGACACCCCACACGCAGGGCTGCCGCCCAGCCACTGTCCACACAGCAGGCAGAGCAGTTCGCCCAAAACCTGAGCAAGCGCCCTCCCAGCCTTGCTGTGGGCCCCGTCCACCCAGCCTGGCGTGTGGCACCCGGGGACCCACGTCCTCCCGTCCCGCTGCCACCCGGCCCACACCCAGTCCCGACTGGGCGCCAGAGCCCCTCTGTGGCTCCCCTTCTCCTCCCCTAATTCCTTGAGCGGTTTCTTCAGGGCCGGGGCAGCTGGGTGGAAAGCCCCAGAAGGGGACAGCTGGAGGCCCTCGGGAGAGATTGCCTGTTGCTTTGTTTGTTTGTTTTGTTTTTGCTTTTGTTTTCTTTTGCAACAGTGGAGTCCAGCCCGGGGCCCTGGCTCTGAGCGACATCCCCAACCCTCTCTTTATTTTAATTTTGAGACAGGGTCTCACTAAACTGCTGAGTTGCCCAGGCTGGGCTCAAAGCGGATCCTGCTGCCTCCGCCTCCCGGAGTGCCAGGCTCGCCGGGCCTGGCCGCTTGCTTAGTTCTCGGCCTCCGTCTGTGCCCCCGGCGCCCGCGGTACTTTTTCGCCCTCGTTCTGCTTTTCTTCCTGGCAGGGTCAAGCTCAGGGCCCTCTGATCTGTGTGTCCTTTTTCCCTTTATCTTTCTTGGATGCTTGTGAATGTTCTCTTGCTTCTTAGCCGGAGTCCTGGGCCCACGACGCCTCAGAAAGACGGAGAATTTGAAAGGAAGGAAATCAAGCCTTGTTACGTACTGAGAAATTAATCTCAGTGATAAAACTGTAGTGTGGCATCTCACCCAAGCAGGCCACGGCAGGTGTCAGTAACAACCAGCCCCCGAACCACGCGGGGCAGAGGTCCGCTGATGGCTCCCGCCACCTGTCCAGGTTGGTGGAGCTCCCCGAAAAGTACAGGCCTGACTCCAGGAGCAGGCTGGCGGAGTCTGCTTCTAGAAGTACCACCAGCTGCCACAGAAGGAGGAGGAAAGAATGTGGAAAGCATGCAGATGCTTGCAAGACTTCCACATAGGAGGAATGTGTTTTAATTAGGCGTAAATCACAGCCAGACCTGGATTAACTGGTAGGAGTTAAATGGAGCAGCAAACTATTGTTTTACCTGTACCTGGAGAGAGAGAGGCATTCAAATACTTGTGAACAGGCCTAAATATGATTAGAGATTATTTTGATGTTGTCGTTCTGTTTTGTTTTGTTTTTTGGTGCTGGGGATCGAACTCAGGGCCCTGTGCTCACAAGGCAAGCACTCTAACCACCGAGCGAAATCCCCAGCCCTGTTGTTGTTGTGATATAATGAGGCGCCACGTTGCCCAGGCTGGTGTTGAACTCATGGGCTCGAGGGATCCTCCTGCCTCAGCCTCCCAAGTAGCTGGGATAACAGGCATACTACTATGCCCAGCTCATAATGAATATTATTGTCTTCACCTAACAGATGCTGTGGCTGTGGTTTTGTCACAAACATGCAGTAAACACCAGAGAAAGGGCTGAACTCATATCCTCTGATTCCAAACTGTGTACGCTCCCCACTTCGCTGGATTTTTAGGTTGCACAGGACTTTTCTGCCATTTCCTACCAACTTTTTGGAGGCCTCTGAGGCTCGGCATGCTGACACCCAGGAAGGAAGCAGATTAAAAGTTCGGCTTTGCTCACAGTCTCTCTATCTAGTGAGGAGCATCAGAATCTCCCTGCAACAGTCAGGCGTGTGCTCCTGTCCAACATAGTCCTCCAAACTTTAGCCAGAGCAATCAGCCGAGAGAAAGAAATAAAAGGGTTACATACAGGAAAGGAAGAAGTCAAAATATCATTATTTGCAGGTAACACGATCCTCTACATAGAAGACCCAAAAAGCTCCACCAAAAGACTCCTAGAATGAATAACCAAACTGAACAGTGTAGCGGGACACAATATCATCACATAAAGGTCAGCGCCATTCCTGTACCCCAATAACCTACCTACTGAGAAAGGAAGCAGAAAAACAATACCAGTGTCTCAATAGCATCAAGAAGAATTAAATACTTGGGAAAGGACCTAAACAAGGAAGTGAAAGACCTCTACAATGGAAACTACAGCACTCTGAGAAAGGAGACCGGAGAGGAGATCAGACAATGGAAAGACGGGCACCTGGTCTGCCACCACAAGCTTCTCCTGGCCCCTTTCGGTGCGCTGACCTCGCCGGCCCTCCGGCGCCCCCGCCCCCCACACGCCCCCCGTGCCGCTGCACTCGGTTTCCGTAAAATGGGGAAAGGAGAAAGTAGAAGGTGTAGAGTTGAATACCGACCAGCCTCCAGTGGTGTTTGAGGCTCAGCCGTTCGCGCTGACAGGAGTCCAGCCGGCCAGACAGAAGTCACTCTAAAAGGAGGAGCCCTGAAGGGTGAGGACGGGGGCACCAAAATAAAAACCGGATGACTCTACCAGCGACGGGGCCCGCAGATGCTCTTCCAGTAGAACCTGCAGCTGAAACTGTCCTCGTAGAAGACACGGCAGAAGAACAGTTAGCTTCTGCTGTGGAATTGCCATGTGGATCGACGAACCTCGGTAATACTTGTTACATGAATGCTGTAGTGTGGCGTCCAGTTCGTTCTGTGCCGGACTCAAAGATGCCCTTAACAGGTACAAGGCGCCTTGGAGCTCCGGGGAGACGGCTTCCGCGCGGTACGTCCCTGCGGCCCTTAGCGATTTGCTCGATTCCGTGGATAAAACTTCTTCTAGCATTCCACCTATCGCCCCACTACAGGTTTTCCACATGCCTTTCTCACAGTTTGCAGGGAAAAGTGAATGAGGGCAGTATCTTCCACAGGATGCTAATGAATGCCGGATACAAATGACGCGAGTTTTGCAACTGAAGTTGGAAGTCATACAGGATGATTCTGTTAAAGAGACAGATTCTCCATCTGCATCAGCAGTGACACCTACTACAAAGAAAAGTTTGATTGATCCGTTCTTTGGTGTTGAGTTTGAAACTGTGTGTCCTTATGGGCCACAATTGGTATAGACTACATTCATAACTTACAAGAAATAAATTGGTATAAGTAGCAAAAAAAAAAAAAAGAAAGAAAGAAAAGAAAGAAAATTAAAAGATGTCGCCTGTTCCTGGATAGGCAGAGCCCATATTGTCAAAATAGCCATACTTCCAAAACAGATACACAGATTTAACACGATCCCAATTTCCAACAGCATCCCTCTCACAACCACAGAAAACAGTCCTAGAATCTGTATGGAGCAAAGAGACCTAGCACAAGCAGTCCTGGGAAACAAGAGCAAAGCAGGAGACATCGCACTCCCAGGTTTGAATTATATTATAAAGCTACAGTGATTAAAAAACAAAACAAAACCAGCAGCATGATCCTGGCACGAAAACAGACACGTGGATCAAGGGAACAGAAAAAAGGAAACAAACAAGCCCAGACACACTCAGCTCTCTCTGATCTTTGACGAAGGGACCAAAACACACACTGGAGGAAGACGGCCCCTTCCACTAGATGGTGTGAGGGAAACCGGCTGTGAAGATTGAGTCCAGATCCATTTTATCAGCACGCACTGAACTAAGATCAAAATGGATCAAAGCCCTAAACATTAAAACAGAAACAATCTGCCGCAAGGTAAAAGTCTGGAAGACATCGGCGTGGACAAGGACCTCCTGAACAGAACCCTAATTACACCAGAAACAACATCAGGAATCAACAAATGAGATCGCATTAAATTAAAAAGCTTCCACACAGCAAAGGAAACCACCAACCGAGTGAAGAGACAACCTACAGAGTGGGGAAAAGAATTGCCAGCTACTCCTTGGACAGAGAACTAGAATCTAAATACATAGAGAATTCAAAAAATTAGAACCCCCCAAAGTAAGACCTGATCAAAAAATCGGCACCTGAAATGAACAGACACCTCTCAGAAGAACTACAAGCAGCCAATAAATACATGAAAAAGTGTTTACGTCACTGGCCATTAGAGAAATGCACGTTAGAACAACACTGAGATTCCATCTTACACCAGAAAGGACGGCCGATGTGGAGAATCAGACCACGCCAGGTGCTGGTGAGGCCGAGGGAGCCAGCGCGGCGCTGCTGGCGGGCGTGAGCTGGTACAAGCACTACGCAGATCCGGGTGGAGACGCCGCAGAGAGCCGTAACGAGAAGTTCCGCTCGACCCGGGTACTCTCCTCCTCGGTCTCTTCCCCAAGAGTAAGCTTACCACGGCGCAGTGATACAGGCACAGCCGCGTTTACAGCAGCACAGTTCATAGCAGCGAAATCTTGGATGCGCCCTATACGTCTGTCCAGATGATGGATAAAGAAAATCTGGTGTTCACACACAGTGGAGTACTACTCTGCCATAAAGGAGGATAAACGCAGGAAAATGGATGCAGCTTGGGACCATAACGTTAAGTGGAATCGGTCAGACACGCAAGCTTAAATATCGCACAGTTTGAGGAACCCAAATTATAAATAAATGGCAAAATAAAAAATAGATAACAGGGAATAGGGAGATCCTTTGCAAATGGAAGGGGACCAAGAGACACAGGAGGGGAGAGGGAAAGAGGACGAAAAAAGAATTGAGACGTGGTATGTACATACGCCAACTCCCCACAAGGAATGTGATCATTATATACTGCAAACGTGGACTAATAAAAAATAAAAATTGAACAAAGAAAAAGACGAGCATGGTGGCACACTCCTGGAATCCCAGTACTCAGGAGGCTGAGGCAGGAGGATGGCCAGGAGCTCAAAGGCAGCCTGGACTACATGGTGAGAGCCTGTTTCCAAAAAAAGTCTCCCTCCCACAGATCAGAAAGCTTTGAATTTCAGAGACAAAGCAGACAGGTCCTACACTTAGAACACAATCATCAAGCTCTTCCAGGAAAGCACCCTGGTCAGAGAAGGCAGGGGGGTGCTGTACGTGGACGAGGAAGCAGGGACGCTGGCCGGGCCACGTTCCCCAGACAGGAGCTGAAGGGTCAGGCACAGACACCCAGAGTCCCCAGCCGGACACTGCACATCTGCACACCGCTGTGCTTCAGTTGCACCTCAGTAAAAATAAATAACAGAAAACTTCCTCTGAGAGACAAAGATATTTACTGTGCAAAGGTGCCTTTAAGAGAATGAGAGAGAAGCGGGGAAAATACTCGCGAACCACGTATGCCGCAGAGTGTGCATCCAGAATGCACAGCAAACTCGCAAAACCCGACACTAAGAAAGCAAACAACCCGATTTATCTCAGTGGTTAGAGTGCTTGATCCCCAGTGCCAAAAAAAAGAAAAGAAAAGAAAATAGGCTAAAGCCAGGCACAGTGGTGGGTGCCTGTGGTCCCAGCTACTTGGGAGGCTGAGGCAGAAGGGCTCCTTGAGGCCAGGAGTTGGAAACTACTCTGGGAAACATAGTGAGACACTTGCTCTTGGGGGAAAAAAAAGGCAAAAGATTTGAGCAGACACTACCAAAGAGGCTCTCAGAAAGGCAAGTAAGTATAAAAAGATGCCGAACATTATTACCATCAGGAAAGGCAACTAAAACCACAATGAACTGCTACAACGGATTTAAGACGGGCACAGGACCGCCAGGTGCGGGGAGCTGAGAACGACGCTCACTCGGTCTCCGCTGGTGGGAGACACAACCGCACGCCCTCCTCGCCACAGCCAGACGCTCCTCAATACTGGTCGGCCTTGTGTTTTGGGGCACTGGGGATCGGACCCCAGGCCTTCACCCCGAGCTGCGTCTAGCCCTTTTTTCTTTTCTGGGACAGAGTCTCACTAAATTGCTCAAGTTGTCCAGGCTGGGCTCCGGCCTGGACTATTCCTGCCTCGGCCTCCCGGGTGCTGGGAGTACAGTCCATACCGCCAGGCGGGCAGCGCACATCTCCTACGGGACTGCGACTCAACACACCACCCCACCAATGAAAGGAGGAGCCGTTCACTGTGGCTCACAGCTCACAGTCGGGCTGAGGGACTGCGGACACCCCCGTGACCGAGACCAGAGCGGAGAGAGCGCAGGGAGCAGCCCACCGCCCAGGACCGCTACTCCGGCGGGCCCGCCTCCTCGCAGCCCGCCAGCCACAACCCGCCATCCGTCACCTCCACAGCGCCTGCCTGTGATTTAGCATTTACCTGGGAGAAATAAAAATATGTTCCTATAGAAACCTGAACACTGCCGGGCATGGTGCCACACACCTGTAATTCCAGCACTCAGGAGGCTGAGGCAGGAGGATCGCCAGAAGTTCAAAGCCAATCTGAACAACATAGTGAGACCCTGCCTAGACAACAAAAACAAAAGCAAAACAAAACAAAAAACCCAAAACACTAAGTGTTCACAGCAGTTTTGTTTGTAATTGCCAAAAAGTGGGTTAAAATGTAAAGCGAATAGCTTGACCTATCTACACGTGGAATACTACCCACCAATAGAAAGAACCCCAGTGGGGTTGGGCACTTAGCTCAGTGGTGGAGCGCCTGCCTAGCAAGCACAGGGCCCTGAGTTTGATCCCCAGCACTCCCCCCAAAAAGAAAGAACCCCAAATTACTGATGAAGAGCCCCAAATTACAACTTGAACAATCCGCAGCGCCATCAGGCTGGGTGAAAAGGAAAAAAATAGTTAGTCTCAGGTTACATATATAGGATTCTATTTCTGTGACTTGGAGGGGAGGTCAGACAGGGTCTCTAGCCCGGGCTGGCCAGGTGATGATCCTCCTGCCTCAGCCTCCTCAGCTCCAGAGGGCCAAGATTACAGGTGTGTGTCCCCAGGCCTGGTTTAAAAATATATTTAAAAAGAACCTTCTGACCCTTGGAGGAGCACAGAGAAGCTCCGGAGGAGGCGGCGCCAGGCCCGACCTTCCCTGCAGACCGCCTCTTGAGGGGGCCGGAGCCTCCTCCGGAAGCGGGAAGCCGCAGGCCGCCTGCTCGCTCCCCCCCGCCCGCCTTCCAGCTGTCCTGGAGCCGAGGAATTCAGCAAGCAGTGGAGTTTACTGTTGCTGTCACTAGAATTTTTAAAGTACATTTCTGTCCTACCAAAGTCATCTGTTCAATGGCCCTTAGAAAACCCGGACAAAACCAAAACAAAGCAAAGCCGGTTCTGCTGGGGTGTCACGAACCCCCACGTCCCGTGACAATGCGATTGCTCAGCTTCCTTTACAAAGTGCGTCCTGTTTCCTCCATCCTGCAGCCGGCTGCCACCCCGGACACCAGCCAGGCCTGCCCCCGCCCGGGCCCGGCTTCCTGGTCACCCAAGCAAGGGGTCTCAAGCCAGGAGGGGAACAGAGGAAAATCGAGGAGGGGAGGAGGGGGGAG
>PVJO010017712.1:0-38428 GCA_004026905.1 Hystrix cristata | reverse complement strand
TGGAAGATAGAATAGGTCGAACTCTTGAAGACACAGGTGTAGGCAAAGACTTTATGAACAAATCCCCAGTTGCCCAGGAAATATCACAAAGAATCAACAAGTGGGACCTGATCTTGTTAAAAAGCTTTTGCACAGCAAAAGAAACTACCAACAAAGTGAAGTTCCTGCTGTAATTTTTATTTAACTGCATTTTCAACATTTTCAAAACCTGACACCCTATAGAAATTTCAAGAGGCAACAATCAAAACAGTACAAAAGATACTTCGGATTTTGTTACCTAGAATCTAATCTAAAATAATACAGTAAACATATTAATTTTGGTTATCAAACTCAGTGTTCATGGTTCAATTATTTTAAAATAAAATTATTCTTATAAAATGTTATGCCCAGAGTGGGTGATTACAGTCTTTTGTGGAATAGAAATGCAAAACCTATGAAATGGAAGGACATCCTGTTATTCTGAGAACAATGCCTCACTATTACACATATTTTGAATAATTTCCTACTATGATTTTTTGAATTCCATCACAATATACATCATATATACATATAAAAACTGAAAGTTGAAGACAAACCTAAGTTGGAATTTGCTTTTAAATTTTCAACTTTAGAACAACAGTGCTAGAATATTTTCACTGATATCAGAGTCAATCTATGAATAAGTACTTGAGTTTTCCCTTCATGAAGTGTGAACTACAAGAAATTATGATATACAGTCCCTGGTCACAAAGAGTGCATAATCTAGTTGAGGTCTTCTAAGTAATTAAAAGCAAAGTAATATTTCCAATGTCTAAAGCTACTGAAAAATTTATCCTCAAAACTCTTATCAGTAATCCTGTCCTAAAGTATGGTATTACAAAATTTAGGAAAGAAATACTATCATTTTACAAAATGCTCAAGAAAATTACCTGAAATAATTTTGAGGCATCTTTTTAATATTTTTATTATTATTATTATTTTTTGGGTACTGGGGATCGAACTCATGGCCTCGAGCTTCCTAGGCAAGCGCTCTACCACTTGAGCTAAATCTCCAACCCCCTATCCTTTTTTATTTTTATCTACTTGTTTGGGTGCTAGGGAAGAAACTCGCAGTCTCACATATATACTAAGTACGTGCTCTACCACTGAGCTAAACCCTCAGCCAAGCACCTTTCTAAAAAGAGAGTCCAACCTAGAGAAAAAAATAAATCTAATTTTGTGTACTAAAGGGAAGGCTTAATAACAGAATTAGCCAGTGTAGATTCAATCTGAAATTAAAAAAAAGCATATTAACAAGGAGAGAGGAAAGAGCATTAGAACACCAACTCTGAGTGAAAAAAGGGAAAGCACACCTTGTAGGGCAGGGTAAGGGAGCCAGGCACAGTGCAGTACACCTGTAACATAAGCTACTCAGAAGACTGAGGTAGGAGGATCACTTGAGTCCAGGAGTTCAGGGCCAGCCCAGGCAACAGAAAGACCTGTCTTGAAAGTAAAAGGCATGGCTGAGGTATTCAGAGGTTAAGTGTCTAATTTAAGCAATTTAGTTTGAAATATACCAAAAATAAAATATATTAATGAATAGAAGAAGGATCAACAGATGGACAGATATGAAATAAAGTAAATATACTAAATATTAGAATCTTGACCATTAGTATTAACTACAACATTATTTCAACTTGGTCTTATGTTTGAAAATATTCAAATTAGAAGAGAATAAAAGAAAGTGTATTAACTCGTTAGCCACCCTCAATATAATATCAGTTGAAGAATTGAGTATAACATATTTGGCAACCAAAAAAAGTATTTTTATTCACAAGAATAGTCAAATGATCTTAATTATTGATGCAAAAAAAAGAACCAATTAACGGAAAAATGATGAATGGAAAATTAAAAAGAAAAGGAGATGATCTCATAACTTTGTTCTAATCATTCAGAAGTCAGAGAAAATGCTGTTTAAAATGGACAAGATACTTACTAGCATCCAGTCTTCTAGAACCCTCAATTACAAAACTGCTCCCAACCCAAAAGTCAGTGTTCTTTAAAAAAAAAAATCTTTGGTAGCAAAGAACAGTTGTTCTCTCTGAAAACCCTGGAAACAGACTTAAAATCCCATATTTAAAACACTCAGTCTCCCCTGCTATTGTTTGTTCACAACAATTCTAATTTCACTGCCCTATAATTCGATTTTTAATATAGGGACACACAGACGTGCATGGACAATGTCTTGGTTTATGTTAGAGTCTTGGGACATTTACTCCTTCATAAAATGTCTATTCATGAGAAAGCACACTTAAGAAATAAGACAAATAACAACTCTATATGGCATTATTATCCTATTTTATAGATTGGTAAACTGAAGCACAGAGTGGTTAAATAAACTACTCAAGGTTAATTCAGTTAAGTGGTAGAACTGGGATTCAAAACATATTCTTAACCATCATGCTATATTTTTAATTTAGAATATTTTTATCTGTCAGAAACCCATGTATTAGTGCTTACAATAGCTTGCAAGGCTGGGACAAGGCTCCTCAAAAGACTGCACATGCTCTCAATTAGATTTAATACAGGACACAGAAATTTACAAGATTAATATTCAATATTCTCTCACAGAATTAAATATAGAAGAGTGCAACAGATCCAAACAATCCAGCCAAAGGCCTGGAGCCTACAGCAACGTCCCGTGTAAGTCCGTATCAGGAGGCTGAGGAATCTGCGATGGAAGACCAAAGGTTCTGCAACGCAAAGCCTAAGGGCTGGTGCTGGAGGCTAGAGAGTGCGCCAGCAGGCCAAAGAGCCAGTGTGGAAAGTGAAGTATCTGAGACAACGCTCAAGGCGAAGGTGGAGACCAGAGCTCCTCCAAAGAGAACAGCCAAACTCCCTCCAAAGAAAAGCAGTCAGAATGAAGCTCTTCCAAGGAAAATCAACTGAAATCCTTGCCTCCCATTCTCCTTTTATACCATTCTGACAATCATGCTGACTAAAAATAGCTGGGCATTTCCACTCAAGTTGACAATTAATCAATTAACCACCACACCCATTTTTAGAAAAGAGACAAAATTTCTAATGCGTAAGTCTAAAAATATTGAAGATAAACCCTGATGTTTAAGCCAAACACGCAAAGAACTGAGACAAAAGGGCCAAAGGAAGCCTCAATGCTCAGGAATTTGTGTACTATATTCCAAAAGTAAGTAACACTGATGCCTTGTTTTTCTTTCCTGATCATCTACCAGTGTGGAGTATTTTTCTCTGCTTATCATTTTACTGCACATAATTCAGACTTGGAAACTACTTCATTTTGCCTTGTCCTACATATACCTGTTATTCTACTTCATAATAAACTTTTTTGATGATAAAGAATCAAATTGTGTTTAACTTTATATGTACCCTGAAAAACTGATTTAACAAACCAGTTGTTCATATAATTTAACAACTCAATGAATTCCACTTAGGATATCAAAATAAAAAGAGGGAAAAAGCTTGAGGGTGTAGCTCGGTGCAAAAGCTTCTGTTCTTTCAGATTATAATGCAGAGGTTGAGGTATTCTCACCCAGGCAATATTATGAATGAGTGTTATAATGAGGAGCATTAAATATGTCTGTATTTCATGAGGAATAATGATTCTCCTATGTAAATCAGCTAAGTTTCCATTTTTGTTTATCTATTACTCCATTAAACTAAAGCTTAACAAAGAATGTAACTATGTACTTTAAGAAGGAAAAGAATGTTATTTAGTATAGAAAATAAAGGCTAACAAAAGAATCGAAGTTGTATTTTTCCCTTCAATAAATACAACTAAGGAAAAAAAAAACAAATCTGCAGAATCTGCTTCTGTTCTTTCAGATTATAAAAAAAGACCTAGAATACATGTCCTCCTTTACACAGTAGTTCCCAATCTTAAATGATGTGGGTTATCAAATAATCTCTGCCACACAACATTTTTTCCACTCAAGTTTTTAAAACACACTAGCAAATGGTTTTTACCTTTACTAAACCCAACTGAAATGTTACTGCTCTTCATTATCATACAAAAATATTTCCCCCCAAATTTAATTTTATTCATGATATCCTCACCACCTAACAGTGCCTGTCACATGGTATCTGTTCAGTGTTAGCTGAACTACACTACTAATAAATACTAGTTAAATAGAGAGTTGGATGGAGAAGCTGCACATATCTATTTTTGGTCACTGCAATGTATCAATATTCATTCTAAAATGTCATACATCCTCCAAAACACCTATAATCAAATGTAAGGCCAAAACCACCATGTTCAGGACTGTCATCCTTCCCTTTATTTTATTCTCTACTATTAAAGATATATAACAGGTTTAATTTTATCTCTGACTAACCACCATGAATGGAATATGTTATGCCTCACAACCACACTGGTGACTAGTATCAGTCTGGTATTCTAAATGGAGAGGTTCAAGTTGATATTTGAATAAGAAAATTATACTGTGTTATTATATTAGTTTCCCAGAGCTGCTATAACAAAGTACCATAAATAGGTGATTTGAAATGCAGAAATTTATCCTTTCACAATTCTGGAGGCTAGAAGTCCAACACTGTGGCATTTGCAGGGTTGGTTCTTTTGTGGAGGCTCTGAGAGAGAATCTGTTCTATGCATCTGTACTCGCATCTGGGGGTGGCCAATAATCCTTGGCATGTCTTGGTTTATAGATTCATCACTCCAATCTCTGCCTCCATCTTCATATGTCATTCTCCATTTCTCTGTCCAAATTTTCCTCTTGTTATAAGGTCATCAGCCACTAGATTACAGCCTACTCTAACCCATTATGACTTCATCTTTATTTGATCACATCTACAAAGGTACTACTTCCAAATAAGATCACATTCACAGGTTCTGGTGGACATGATATTGGGAAGACACTATCCAACCCCATACAGTTACAAATCCTCATTTTCAGAGAATAAGGTCACCTTCTTCAATCGAAGCTTTTAAAAATTATTATATGCTTTGAAAGCAAAGGTCTTATTTTACTTATATCACTATATACTTTAAAACTTATTAGTAAAGTGACTGTACTGTCTAGCAAATACCACATGGTATCTAATTTGCACATTTAGGAAGAAAAGTAGAATCTATACAAGGATATTATTTAGTTTATTATTTATCTGATCTCAGGCCATAATGCCTCTACTATGTTAATGAAATTATAAAATAATCACAGTTTAAGCAAGCCACTCTAAGGGAAGGTGTTAAAGAACCAGACCATTAACGTAGTGAATATGAATGTTCCCCATGGAAGTATGAAAGCCAATCTATATGGATATATACAGAAAATATTTGAACTTTCTGTAAAGAAAGCAGTTAAACTATTTTAAGCACTGATACACCTTTTGTACATCCCATTCCCGCCTCTCACTCGGACAGACTATCAGCTAAGTAGTCTAATGCCAAGCATGTACAGTGCACAAGGTGTTGTGGAAGAAAGGGCATTCTACAACAGACATGGGGCTCTGGATTATAGTAGCATCTTCACATATGTATTCATTTTCACAGTATTCAGATATGCTGCAGCTTATATGTGCCTGTTGAGTCTGTTTGTGGATTAAATATCACTTTAATTGAACTCACCCTCACAAAATAAATAAGGGGCTTTAGCAGATCCCAATAAACACAGACTTAAGTAAATATTAATAATCAAATACAAACAAATGGCAGTGTTGACATTTTCTACACACAGAGTTCTTCATCAGTGGCCCTATAAAGTAGATATAATGACCATCTGATGATATCTGACAAGAAATAAGACAATTAAAAGTCTATGCCTTGAAATATAAACTAGTAATAGCAGGGAGACATCAAAAGATAATGACAATATATTTCAAAAGTATTTTATTCTTTAACTTTTTTAAGTTTATGCATATTTTATAATATTCACAATATATCAATATAGAGAACATGTACATGACTTAGAAATAATCATACATATATGTTGCTTAAAACTTTTCATAGAACATATGTTTTGGACCACTGCTCAAACAATCCCTGGAGAGGCGAATATACTCTAATCATGCTGAACTCCAAAAAGATAAATATTGTGATTTCACTTGTTTGAAATAAGTAGACTAGGCAAATTCATAGACAGAATATAGATTAGCCATTACCAGGGGCTGAGAGAGGACATGATGAATAATCATTGATTAATGACTACAGAGTTTCTGTGTGGGGAGACGAAAATGTTCTGGATATGGTGGTGTCTGGCACGCAATATTGTGAAAGTACTTAATCCCACTGAATTTTACACCTGAAATAGTATGATAAATTTTATGTTAAGTATATTTTATCATAATAAAAAATCTGATCCTGAGCCCCTCACAAAAGTACCCACCAAACTGACTTTCTCAGTTCAAGTTTAACTGCTTACTAAACAGTCTCTTGATCCATTAGCTTGCTTCCTGAGTGCCTTAAAGCTAATTATCCTGATCAGACAGATTTCTCATTATATATTAACAGATTATGTATCTTGTTAGTTTTACTGGGATAGTTCCTTCAGATAAGCTGAAAAAATTGAGTTTCTGGGGTTATAGATCAAAGCATGAACAGCCTGTGAAATTATCTAAAATACAGACATACACTATTCTCCATCTTTCAAATCTCTTGAATGCAAACAAATTGTTAATTAATCAATATCAGTTATTTTTTACTACTAGAGAATAGAAGTATTAGTAAAGCACACTGCTTATCCTCCAGCAATGTAATCGTTTAAAAATCCTCTTTTATCTCTGAAGATTCTAAATGACATTCATGATCACAGTGAAAAACTACTGCTTTGGTACACTTGTTTCTTTAGCCTTGATAAAAGAAATGAATTTAACACTTCAAATGGAGTAAATTTCACCTAATTATTACCATTTTGAAAAGTTTTCAGAACCTGAAACTGTATTTTTTCATTTGTTCAATAAACATTCACCAACCACTTAACACATACCAGAGACTATACAAAATGGGTGGGAAAACAGGAGTTTCACAGAATAATGAGTGATGTGACAGAAGCAAAAAGGTACCATTAGGGTAGGTACACTTAAGAGCTATCAAATCCAGACTGGGAAGCAGACGATGCAATAGAATTCTAAAAGAGGGTGACACTTGATCTACATCTTGAAGGACATAATGAAGCCATACAGGGAAATGCAGAGGGACTTTTGTTATACCAAAAAATTAAGGATAAAGTGAAATAATGTCTTTAAGTGACTTGCATAGTACCTAGGACCAAGCATGGCACTGATGTCACCAGAGAAGCAAAGCAGAAGCTAGAGAATCATAAGGAAGAAAATAAAGGCGGTGTGCAGTCATGTGTCACTTGAGGGGATACATTCTGAGAAATGCATTGTTAAGCAATTTCATTGCACACAAACATCAGAGTGTGTTATGCTTTGTGTCTAAATGTCCCCCCAAAGCCTCATGTGGTAAGATATAGCTGGATCTAGAGTGTGCGATTACTAAATTAATCCATTGATTGGTCTGGCATGGTTCTGCTGGGATCAAGGATGTGAAACTAAAATTAAGGGTATTAGCATTAAGGGTGGGAGTGCTGCCCGCCCTAAGGACAGGTAGCCTAGATAAAATATAAGATACAGGAAGAAGCTAATTAGCTGCTTGTCTGCATTGCTTGCGTGGTATTCCTCACTTACTTTGCTGCCGGTCTGCCATGCTGGTCTGCCATGCCGCCCTGCCTCGGACCCAGCAGACGATAGACTGAAACCTCTACAAACTGTGAGCTAATAAACCTTTCTTCCCCTAACTTTGGGTGTCAGGTATTCTGTTCCAGCAACGAGAGAAAAGTAACTAAAACAGAGTGTATTTACACAAACCTACATGGCAGAGCCCACTAAACACCAAGGCGAGGTGGCATATAACTTCACACATGCAGTCCGAGGGTAGCAGAAACACTGTTATGCAATGAATGTAATTTTTTGAGAGCAACCCAAAGCATTCCACCAGTATTTCCTTATTTATAATGTTTGTAGGGTGCCCACAATGCCTACCTGTTTGCTGCCCTCACAGTCAATGGCAACAGGCATTTTCTGGAAAAAACTATATTATAGAGAATGTGGGCAGGTAGGTGAATAGTAAGAAAGAAAAAGAGAAGAATGGAAGAAGAAACACTTATATAACTAAACATTCTACCTTCTTCTATGTGGCCATCAGAACTATTCCATTACCCCCATTTCCTTTTTTACATCAGACATCACAAGATAATCAAGTTCATTCATCATTAATAAAACCCTTACTCTGAAAAGGTTCTGTAAATCTTGTAATCTAAATCAAGCTTGGTCCTAGCCCTTTAAATCACAGCTTCCCAAGCAATGCACTGCACACATGTTTACACTAGGAGTAAGTTCCCCTCAGTTCTTGAAGGAGCTAAGAAGGACCTGAGACACTTGGAACCTCCACCTACCAATGCGCTATGGTTTAAATATGAATAGTGTCCCCACAAAGGTCCACGTCAGGATAAAGGCCTGGTCCCCAGGGTAGTGCTGCTGGGAAGTGCTGTGGACCTTATGGGAGATCCTTAGGCCAGAGGAGGAGGAGATCTCCCAAAGAGGATTGTCAGATCCTAGCTTCTTGATCTCTAACTCATGATTCATGAAGTAAACAGATTTGCTATTCCACATACACAAGCTTCAGATGAAATTCATTATATAGAACAATCTTATAAGGACTTCAAAATAATAGACGAATTTAAAAATCACTTCTAATTTTAAAGGAATAAGAAATTAAGAGAGCGCACAGTGTCAAAACAAAATACATGATTACAACTAGTACAACATATGATAGAAAGTTACATACATAGTAAATTCAGGAATGGCTTCAAGGTTTGTATTTCTAACAATTTACTGACTAATGTTTCTCCTTGTTTATTTAATTTTCTAATAGTTCATATCTTATTTTTTAGATCATTTATGAACCAGAAGTCTACTTTCAAATCAGTTTCCACATTCTTTACAACGTTGTTAGGTAAGACTCTATAAAGGATGCTAAAATAGACTCAAAGGAGAATCCCATTTTAGTTTTCCAGCTAGAAAAAGAAATTATATCAAAACATAAAGTTAAAAAAGAAAATGAACCTACCTTAATTGAGAAGTGCCCCAGAATCCTACAGTCCAGCTCAAATTTTGAGAAGTGAGCCACTTGGGACTAATACAAAACTGTCTCAGGACACAGGCCCTGCCACCCATGGCTGAAGACATACATACATCATATTGAATGTACGAGGTTACTCACCCTTGTGGGGCTCTTTAAATCCCACAGAAGAAAAGGATATTTTACAACATGCAATTATTTTCTTCTTTTCAAAAATTAACTTCTACAGTTTTCTAAGATTAAAAAGTTATTGTGGAGGCTACAGAAAACATTCCATCATGTAAGAATGAGCCATCCACACTAAGAATGAGCCATCCTTCAATGGGTGCATAAACTATAAACATAAATGCCAGATTTTATTAGCCCTAAAAATGAGGATTGCTTCCCACTCCTAACTCCAACTTTTTCCTGCCTTTGGTAGTAAGTTCTTCACTGAAGGTCAACCAATATTCCTAGTTCTCTTCATAGTAAGTATAGAAGCAAAACTAGTTTTTAAGTCTGAAAATTCAAGTTTTATGCATACCAGTATAAAATAAAGTCCTGAGAAGATGGATAATGATAAAAACTATTAAATTTTTTGTTTGTTTTTTGAACTGTCAACACTTCAATGAATTCTGGCATGCTAAAAGTACTCATTCTCATCTCAAGATGATGAAAATCTATAGCTACAAAAACAATAAATGGTTTACCATACTCTTAAGTAATCTTTGACTAATACAAGAAGTCCTAATAAATTAACCGGATGTTGTACCAAAACTTTGCTTACATCTACAGAAATCTTCCTGAAGTAAACTGTATCTTATCTGCATGGTCATCAGTACATTCCCAAGTATGGCTATTGTTACAAACAACACAAATTACACATTATCCTCCTATACTTCCATCCTTGCTAGGTGATCTAACACCTATAGAAGTCAAATCCTAACCTCCACGTTTCTGTTACTGAAAAAAAAGTCATTTAGTAGATTCTTGGAACAAATACAAATATAACCCTTACTTTAAAGTTAAACCTCAAGAAAAATAACATTGCTTCAAGGAAGAAGTTTAAACAAATATCTAATTGTACCAGATTCTGGCATTCAGAAAAAAAAATTTTGGTGGAGGGCAGTGCTGGGGATCAAACTCAGGGCCTTGCACTTGCTAAGCAAGTGCTCTACCACTTAAGCTAAATCCCCAACCCCATGGCATTCAAAAAATGGATACATTATTCATATCATTGTTGTTTCATATTTCTTACTATTGTCAGTCACCAGTATATTAAAACATCATTTCCCAGGAACTCACACTTTATCTTAAGACACCTTGTATCATTTCCTTTCAATCATTCTAATACAAAGAATGTGGGAAAATACCAAGATAAAAAGTTTTGTTTTTCTTATATTCCTTCTCAAAAGCAAAGAAGGAATACATTATAGTCTGAAAGCTTTCCAGGAAAAAATAATCAATAGTATGCTGGAGCTAGAAGAAGCAACAGAATATCAAAGAAAAACAGCAAAACAAGATCATGCAATTCATTCATATTTGGGTGTATTGTCTGCCCTTTCCACTCAAAACACGTATAAATAAGAAAATGAAAATTTGAAAAAGGGAAAATCAGTAAGACAAAGTGGGCATGAAAACAAGGTAACTATCTTCCTGCACCAGAAAAAGCAAAGCTGTGAGCAAGACCGAAGTGAGAAACACACCAGACTCTAGGTTAAAAATAAGGTGATGTATTTTCACTACGTTGGTTCTTCCTACCCACGAACATGGGATATCTTTCCATTGTCTGAAATCCCTTTCAATTTCCTTTTTTAAAGTACTGTAGTTTTCAATGAAAAGATCTTTTACTTGTTTTGTTAGATAGATTACTAAGTATTTCATGTTTTTGGATGCAATTGTGAAAGGAATATCTTCTGTTATTTCTTTCTCAGTGAGTTTGTTATTGGTAACCACTGTGGAAATCAGTGTGGAGATTCCTCAGAAAACTACAACTACAGGTTCCATTTGACCCAGCTATTCCTCTGCTTGGTATCTTCCCAGAAGAATTAAAATCATCATACCACAGTGATATATGCACAACTGTGTTCATAGCAGCACAATTTGTAACAGCTATGTCTTGGAAATAACCTAAATGCCCAACAATTGATGAATGGCTAAAGAAGATGTGGTTTTTCTACATAGTGGAGTACTACACTGTCATAAAGAAGGATAAACTAGAGTCATCTATATGTAAATGGATGTTCCCTGAGAACATACTATTAAGTGAAATAAATCAGACAATTAGTACACATCGAATTGTTTCTCTGATATGAGAAACCATAATTGTAAATAAGGACAAAGGGGTGTAATAGATATTATGTAAAAAAAAAAAAGATAGTATTCAAGAGAGGAGAGGGGCTGGTGATCTAGCTCTGTGGTTACAGTGCTTGCCTCACAAGCACAAGGCCCCGAGTTCGATCCCCAACACCAGAAAAAAAGAGAGGAGAACTAGATAGGGAAAAGGGGGATAAAGAAAGGAGGTTAAAAGAAAAGTAAGATGAAAGGCAAAGAAAATGGAGAAATGTAAATAAACTTGTTGCAAATAGAGAAGGGTGGGTGAAGGGAAGGGAGAGGAGAGGAAGAGGGGGACATTCAAGATACATCACGTACAGGTACAAAATAACCATGTTGATTATGATCATTATGTATACAATGTACCAAAATATATTCTTGGTAAAAATAAAAAATTAAAAAAAAAAAAAAGGTGATGAGGAACATGGCTCAGGCAAACTAAAGGAAGCCAAGGAGGCTCCAAGTGAGATAGATGTCAGAGCCATGGCCGTAACTTAAAGAACTAGGGTGGGTCTCCTGTGCTCATGAAGAGAAGGTGAAGAAAAAGCTACCAAGAGCTGCCAGAGCAAAAACTCATACAGAAAAGCTAACAAATAATGAAAAAAAAGGCATACTCTTGAAGCAAAAACAGAACTGAAAAAAATCAAAGTTCCTCACAGGGTCAGTGATTTACCTGCCATATACCCAGTATCACCCTGTTCAAATCCCTAGCTATCATTATAAGACTAAATTCTAGACTAGAAGCTCAGGAGCTCAAGAGAGACAAATACAAACCACTGGAGAGAAAAGGATGAGCGCAGAAACAATGAAATCAAAGAAGTTATCTATTGGAGAACAAAGCTTTGAAAATTGTCTCCAGTGTTCTCCTTACTTGCTACAAATAATAAACCTTCTTTCCACTCTTTTTTTTTTGAAATATTCATTTATTTTCACAGTTGCTAGTACATTTTACATATACATAATAACATTCTCCTTCCACTCTTTTGTCTCCTAGTTAAATTACTGGCTTTATAGTCACCAAGATGTAAACCCATTCTGTTTGGTAACAGTAATTTGTCCAAGTAGCAACAAAAAGTGAATATACTAAAAAAAAAAAAATGAATATACTAAGTTTTATAGGAACTGAACCTCTTGTCTCTTTCTTTATTGTAGTTATGGAGAGACAGTATGGGAGAGTAAAAGTCCACCGGATTTGTACAATAACAAACAAATTCAAATATAGCATCTGACACTTATTAGTTGTATGACTTTAGGGAAGCTAAAACATCTTCTTGGGCTAGAGGTGTAGCTCAGTGCTATAGCACTTGCCTGAAAAGCACAAGACCCTGGGTCTGATCCCCAGTGCCGCAAAAATTAAATAAATAAATAAACAAATAAATATTTAAAGCTTACCTCTCAAAATGAGGTGTTAATATTGCAACAATTTAAATATAAAATCATTTACAACAGTCTTACAAGTATATCTGACAGGTCAACATAAGTATAACTGAGGTATCCAAAGAAAATAAATGAAATCATTTCTTCTTTTAAAAGTAAGATATTACAAAAGCACATAAGTAGAACTAAAACATAAGATTTTTTTTTTTTTTTGTGGTGCTGGGGATCAAACTCAGGCCCTTGTGCTTGCAAGGCAAGCGCTCTAATCACTGAGCTAAATCCCCAGCGAAAAACATAAGATTTTTTTAATGTACTTTTGCTTTAAAGCTTTATAGTCTTTATACCATTAACAAGATCAATAATTGTAATACAAATTCTCTTCAGATTAAATTATACACTACAGTATAGTCTTAAAGATTTAAAAAAATCTTTAAATTTAATTTAAATTTAAAAATTTTAAATTTAATTTAAATTTAAAAATTTAAAATTTTAAAAATTTATTCCTCTAAGAAATAAATTTTAAAATCATTTCTACTTTTAAAAAAATAAGAATTATAAAAATATATCGAGCTAAAAATTTGGAGTCTGAGGTGGGAAGATCATCTGAATTCAAGAGTTTGAGTTTGAGACCAGTCTTGGCAACATACCAAGATCTCATGTGCAAAAAAAAAAAAGGGTAAAAAAGAAAAATAGGCACGTACAGCGGCGCACACCTATAACCCACCTACTAGGAAAGCTGAGGCAGGAGGATCTCCAAGCTCAAGGCCAACCCAGGCAACTTACATGCTATCTCAAAATAACAAAAAAGGGTGGCGATGTAGTTTGGTGGTAGAGTGGTTACCCACATGAGTAAGGAACTGGGTTCAATTCCCAGTACAGGAGGAGAAGAGGAGAAGGAAGAGGTGGACCATTACCCCATCAGGATAGATAAAACACCTATATTCATTAAATATAGAATTGTTCATACTTAGGAAGAAGGTTCGGACACTCAAAGTTGAAAAAAAGAAAAAGGTTTTCTATGCTACCATGAGATCTGCATTACCTTTCAACTGAAGCATTCTACTCTTCATAATCCTACACTGTACAAGTCAGTCAACAGTATAGTTTATTGCCTTGGTTTCATTCCACAAAAAAACTATATAGCTCATAAGAATATGTAGAAAACAATAGAATAATATAAACAGAGCCCGATAAAATTAAATAAAGTAACAGCTCAAGACTGAGGAGAAAAATTATAATGTAGAGACACAGGGTACCATCTCTTGAACTGAATTTCTAAGTGACCACAGCAAAGAGGGAAAGTTATCAGTAACAAGAACCTCACTATCCCAAGAACAAATAGTGGTACACAAAGATGCTCCTAGCCTTCACATAAATGTTAATGATACGGTACACAATATCCACAATAATATTCTAATAATAATTATCTATCTCAAAAAGCTATTTTTTTTTTGAGATAGGGTCTTGCTATGCAGTTCAGGCTGGCCTTGAACTGACTATGTAGCCCAGGTTGGCCTCAAACTAACAACGATCCTCCTGCCTCAGCCTCCTGAGTGGTGGGATTACAGATGTGCACGACAGCCGACTTCAAAAAGCAATTTCATTCATGCTTTTTATATAACATACCAACTCCTGTCTGCTCCTCAGCTTCTTCTCACACCACTCCCCGTCTTACTGCCTTCCTGTCTTATTTGGTAACATTTCCAAACTAACCTATACACACACACCCTCTCTTTCTCTCCTCTCTCTCTCGCTCTCATGTCTCCTGACATCCCCAGCAGTCATGATATTGCTGCTTGATAAATATTGCTGAATCCGTAAAAGATGGAATTTGAGCTAATTAATTGAATGGTGTTTGAAAGCAGTTCTGCTGAGAATGGAAATAATGTAATCCAAAAACTAAGAACTCAGTTTGATTCAGAGGTAAATTCTATAACAAAGCAGAGGTTGCAAATTGTCACCCTTCAGATGGAAAGAACCTCCAGATGTCTTGTTTATCCTACAGTGCTATAAGCAGTGAGAAACATTAAAACTTTTAAGGAAAAAAATCATTACATAAATACCTACCTACTGCATCACCAAAAGATGGGCTATTATTTTACCTGAATACATTTAGAAAATACAGTCCCTTCTGTTCTAGAGTTGGTCTAACTAAAGGAAAACTGCCTTCCTGATCTCTCTACTCCTTGTTTCTAATTCTGTACTTCAGAGTTACAAAAGAATCGGCCAAATCTCACTTGTGCCTACACCTGTAAAGCAGGAATAATAGTAACTACTCCCAAAAGATTACTGGGAAAACATAAATGAATTAATGCATGTAAAATGCTAGGAAAAGTACCTGATATATGGTCTTAACATACATACATTGTTTAACCTATAATGAAGAAAGATGCAGAAGTGTTTAAAAAACAAAACCATGTTTTTTTGATCACTGAGCAGGATACTCAAACTCATCTAAGGCAAATAACAAATTAATTAAAACATGTGCAGACCATTATGCCCAGCATTTAAAAAAAAAAAAAAAGGACAGATGAAGATGCAGCTCTAGGGTAAATTCTCTCCTGTATCCAGCCCTGTTTTATCCTGACCTAACCACTAAGTTTACTAATTAGAAACAGTTCCCGGGAAGAAAATAGGAAGTAGAAGTAATGATTTTTTTTCTTGGTGATACTGGGGATTGAACACAGGACCTTCACACTGAGCTATGACACTAGTAATTTAAAAAAAAAAAAAACAAACAACTTTTTTTTGAGGCAAAGCCTCACCAAGTTGCCCAGCCTGAATTAAACTTATGATTCTCTTGCCTCAGCCTCCCAGAGTGCTAGGATTACAGGAATGTATCCTGACACCTGGTTAAATTTTGGTCATACCTTCAAAAGGTATGCTATACAACAACCGTAAAAAATGAAACTGGGCTGGGATGTAGCTCAGTGGTAGAGCACTTGCCAACCATGTGCAATGCCCTGGGTTCAATCCCCAGAACCATGAAGAGAACAGAAATGAGGAAGGAAGAAATGTGCCCAGGAGCACAAAATTTAACAACATTTATCATACTTACCATTTCTTCTTTTAATGCAATTTTAAAACTTTAAAAATTAAGTCAAGCATTTTGAGAAAAAAATTAGTTTGCTCCTCTTTCCAAATGTATCTCTAACCATCTTTGCAAGGCAAAGAAAAATAAAATCATAAATGAGTTAAAACATAAAATATAATCACTTAAAAAGTAAGTATCAGTGTGAACACAAAAAATAACCCTCAATTTTGTCCTGATGTACTTTTTTTTCTGATAATTATCCTGTCTCTTTTTTTGGTGCTGGGGATCGAACTCAGGGCCTTGTGCTTGCCAGGCAAGCACTCTAACCACTGAGCTAAATCCCCAGCCCACTGTTTATTCTACGGACAGACACAACAGAAAGGAAAGCTTCAAGTAAACAGTACACCATTTCTTTCTGAAAGCAAAAGACGGAAATCTAACTGCACAAAATTAAATGAAGCTACACTTCAAAGCTTCCATTTAGATGAAATTCACCAAAAAGAAACTCTACCATATACCCACAACACTAATTTACTGGGTAATGTGTTTAACTATTCATAAACTCATTTCTTTTTTTTTTTTTTTTTTGGTGCTGGGGATCGAACTCGGGTCCTTGTGCTTGCAAGGCAAACACTTAAACCGCTGAGCTAAATCCCCAGCCCCATAAACTCATTTCTTGAAAGAATAAATATAGCAAAAAATTTTACGTGCAACAGTGTGATACCACATGGTAAGTGCCAGCAAATCCATGTTTACCCTGTGTGTGTCCCTCAGGAAGGAGCCGCCCTTAAAGTCCACAATCTTTTCCTGCTCTTTTCTCTCCAGTCACAGTAACCTTTTGTATCCCTCCTCCACTAGTAGCATTCTGCCAGAGACTACAGGAAGAATATTAATACACAGAACTTGCCTGCAGCAATCGCAGTTTGAGTACTGCAAATTATTTTACCAACACCTCAGTGATTAGCAAACTACTGTCAGAAGCTAGATTTCAGGCTACTCTTACATTTCATGATTCTTAGGTGGCTTCTGTGTTTTCAGAGATTCATCTCTTCAGTTTGTACAAATAGATATGCAACACATCTGTTATTTCTGGAGAATTACAAAGTGAACTTCATGAACCATGCTAAAAAATAAAACATTAATACTCCTGTAGGAAACTGAAACTGCCAAGCAACTTGAAAAGTTCACTGCTCGAATTGCTTCAAATATAAATATGGTTCTGTAATATTATTTTCTTTCTTCTAATATTCTCCTAAAGATATATCACAAGTTTACTCTGCATATGCTTGAGGTGCCATTTTTCCAGTTCTCACCATATGATCAATCTCAAGTGTACTTGAATTTATTTCCTTTACTTATTTTTCTGTTTAGATGGCTTATCTGTATGCTCTCTGAATCTCACAAATACTCAAACTTTTTGGCCAACCTTTTGTAAAGAGAATAACAACATACACCACTAGTTATAATTCTATAAATGCCATTCTTCATCAATTGACTATCACGCTACATAAGTGGCTTTGAAGAGAAAGAAGGTAAAATATTTAACTGGAAGTCTACATACAACCTTAGAATACTGTAGACACTCTTTAAGTGTAAGAATTTCCCCACCCCTTTTTGGGGTATTGCTATATCTATAGCACCTATCTTTAGTACCTAGAAGAGTGTTTAGTAAATATTTTCTCAACATATGAAAACTAGCAGATCTTAAATAAACTGCTAATTTTAAAATCGTGTATTATCTGGTAAAAGAAGCTGTAAATCTTTCTAAAGTATAGACTCCCACTGATCCTAGGATCTAATTAAGGAAACACTAACATTTGTAAGAGTGATCTCCTGACAGAGACAACCAAATGAAAGTACTGAAAAGGAAGCAAAACATATCACAATATTTCTAAAGACTGCTTATAAACTGGTAAAATCAGTAAGGAAAATAAAATGTTCAAAGTACATAAATTATACATTTCTTTTTGAGATATTAGTCTTTTGCCTGTTTAGATAATGCATCAACAACAAATAGTCAAAATTGTGAAATTTCTAAAAAGGAAGCTTATAATACTGTCATGACCAAAAATTATACACTCCAAATATAACCACTAGGAAACCAATATAAACCCCAAAAGAAACTTTCACAATAATGGAAAAATTTTCTGATTTTCAGCTGATTTTTAAATGTTTATAAACATAATAGACAAAAGCATACAAACTGTTACATTTTAAGTGTGTAATGGCTTAAATTAAAATACATAAGTTAAAATTAAAACAAATTCTGATGTTGACTTTTCTCTAAGCCTTGCCAAATACTTCATAATGAAATTTCATATTTTTAAAGCACCAGCAATATGTGCTCTAAAAGCAAAAAATATATAGAAATGGATGAGACAATTTTGAAAATTTTAAGAATCTACTATCATTACTATAGTTCAATCAGGCTTGAAAACTGGCCAATATCAATGTTGTTTTCTAACCAACTAAAGCCACCAAAACAAACCATAAAATCTTATCAGGCTCAACATTACCTATGTAGCAGTCTTCTAAAATCTAACCTAACTCCCCCATGAAGACCAAGCCAAAACACCTGAAATAAAAGTATTCTACAAGACAACTGTCAACATTCCTCAAAATGTCAATGTTATGAAGGACAAAAAAAAAGTAGGGGAGGCGATAAAGGAACTGTACAAGCTTTCTGTTGCTGAGACCAAATACCTGACATAAATCAACGTAAAGGAGGAAAGGCTTATTGTGGCTCCTGGATTCAGTCTATGACTGGCTAGCTCCAAGGCAGAAACATTATGGTGGAGGAAAGCTGCTCATATAATGACAGCCAAAGAGCAGAGCAAAAAGGAAAGAGCAGAGTGAGGAAGGCGCCAAGGACAAGGAAGATCCTTCAAAGGCAACTACACACCCCACACTCCCAACCACCATAGCAGCTACCAGCGACCTACCTCCTAATGGCCCATTTATATAAACTCACCAGATGAGGTTCGTACTCTCTTAATCCAATCTGCTCTCCAGTGCTGCCCCACCTCTGAACACAGGTGCACTGCAGATTAACCCTTCAATACATGATTCTTTGAAGGACATATTTAAATGATACATGAAGTATCCTAATGAAACCAAGAGACATCTTCATCAAATGCAGTGTATAAACATTAACTGATCTCTGATCAGGGAAAAACAGCTAAAACATATCTGGGAAATAAATGAGAAAGTCTAAATAGAAACTATATATTGAATGATAATTATAGATCTTGGGTATGATAAGAATAATACAGTTCTTTTGAAAAATATTCTTGTTCTCAGAAGATGCAAAGTAAGTATGTAGAAATGGAGTATCATGAAGGTTGCAATTTACTTTCAAAAGGTGAAAGTAAAAAATATTTAAAGTAAATGTGGAAAATGTTACTAACTGGTTAACTAAAAAGAATTCTATAAAATTCTTTGATATGGTATTCTTCCAACGTTTCTACAGATTTGGTTTTTCTAAACAAAATTAGACAAAAAATATCATTAGGCCAAAAGTTTTTTTTCATATTTCAATTCAATTCAGCGAAAATACTACAAAATACAATACTGTTTACACAATGAAAAATTCAACTTGTAAATGTCTTACGGCTTAAAGTAGTAACTCATCTTGATTCTTCTTACAGATTTAGATACCTTTAATTGTAAAGAAAATCGCTATAAAGTTAATCCTACTGTACGAATTTCTATTATAAAATCTGAGTTATAGCTTTTTTGTTGTTATCACTGTTGTTGCTGCTTTGAAACAGAGGCTTGCTATGTATTCCAGGCTACCCCTGAACTCACAACATAGCCCTGGCTGGTCTCAAACTCAAGGTGATTATCCTGCCTCAGTCTCCTAAATGCTGGGATCACAGGCAATAACCACAACACCTTGCAAGTTATAGCTGTATTTTAAAAGACTTAAGGAGACAACTCAAAAATCTGGCTGAAAAGTTAAACAGTTATCCTAATAAAATAGTTAATGAAGCCATAAAGTCATGTGTACTGACACATGCCTGTAATCTCAACTACTCGGGAGGCTGGGGCAGGACCACTGTTAAATCAGAAGCAAGCCTGGCAACATAGTGAGACCCCTGTCTCGAAAGACAGAAATAAATACGGAATGGATAAAAACCTCCAACACTGAGATACCATATTACCCCAGAGAGAACGGCTATCATCAAGAAATCACATAATAGCAAATGCTGGGGAGGCCAGCAAATGCTGGGAAAAAGGAACCCGTCTACATTGTTGTGGGAATGTAAACTAGTACAGTCACTATGGAGATCAGTATAGAGATTCCTCAAAAAAACTAAAAATAGAAATTCCATCTGAGCCAGATTTTCCCCTTTTCATATCTTCCCAAAAGATTTTAGTACATCATGTTAGAGTGACACGTGCATACCCATGTTCTACAGCAGCAGAATTTACAATAGCTAAATCTTGGGAGCAGCCTGTATGTCCATCGACAGATGAAAGGATAAATAAAGTATGGCATTTATACATAATGGAGTACTATTCTGACATAGAGAAGGATAAACTTGAGGCATCCGTAGGTAAATGAATTCACCTGGAGACCATAACATTAACTGAAATAAATCAGACACACAAGTTTAAAAATCATGTTTTCTTTTACATGAGAAACCCAAAATATAAAGAGCAAAATAAAAGATAAAATAATAGGAAATAGGGAGATCTTTTTCAAATGGAAGGGGAAATGAGAGATGGAGGGAGGCAGAGGGAGAGAAGGGAAAAGGGATAAAAGAGAAAATTGAAGAAGAAAGTGGAAATAGAGCTTTTGCAAATGGGAAGTTGAAAGGAGCACAGAGGGATAGCGGGGAAAAGGGATGAAAAAAATAATAAAGACGTGTTAGGTACATGTACAAACTCCCTCATGATAAATGTAATCATTATGTACTGTGAACATGTACTAACGAAAGAAGAAAAAGAAACCTGTAAAATTGTTAAATTTTTTAAAAAGAAGGAAAACCTCAATGTACTTGACTTGGCAGCATTTTTACAGAGCTTACCCAAAGTCAGGAAGATTCACCATTAACTTTCTTCATAACCTTTCACAAAGAAATGTGACTTGGAATATCTAATATATGCAGAGGTCCCAAATTTTAACTCTCTACTCCCCTTCCACTAACACTACTAGGTTACAACACTCACAGAGACAAGAAAAACTAATACAGTAAAAACAATAAAACCATCTTTTATGTATATATAAACTAGGAAGCATTTTCTTGTTACTTAACTGTATGTGGTTGCCAGACTTAGCCTGAGAAGAAGGTAAAACAGGATGGTCATCATTCCTCTTTCAAGATGGAGGAGAAAACAGTCAGAAGTCAAGTGATTTTCCTAATATTATTAATTTATTTCAGATTGAAAATTCTTTCCTTTGACTTATGACCATATAGTACGAAGAAGTTGGTACGGTAAGTCCCAAAGTCATAAATGAATTCCATTCCAGGAGAACATTTGTAAGGTGGACTTGTTTGTAAGCCTGACAAAGTGAGTCTTATACACCTTTGACACAAATATACATGTAAAACATCAAAAAACCAAATACAAGGTCTATTCATAGCTGTGAAAGTTCGTAATTCAAATGTTCACAAGTTGGAGACTTACTGTACTGGGCATATGCCTATAATCCACCTACATAGGAGGCTGAGGCAGGAAGACTGAAATTTCAAGGCCAGCCTAGGCAACTTAGAAAGACTCAAGTGCTGGGGATGTAGCTCAGTAGTAGAGTGCCTTCATAACACATGTGAAACCCTAGGTTCAATTCCCACACAAATGAATGAACAAAAGAGGGAGGGAAGAAGGAAGAGAGGGGAGAAGGAAGAGGGAAGGGAGGGAGGAAGGAAGGGAAGGAGGAAGGAAAAAAGAAAAAGAAAGAGATTATTTAAGAAGAAAAGCTAATTTTAAAATAAAATAATAAAAAATTGGTACTCTACTGCAATATCTTTAAATTGAAAAACGTAGTCAGTGGCTACTGTAGAAAATACACATCACATCATGCAATTAGATATCTATTCCCATATATATATATATACACACATATATATACACACACACACATACACACACACACACACACATATATTTTATTTTTAAATCTGAAATGTGTTCACTGGGATAGCTTCCCTTTCATCTCGATTCAGGGTACTGTTAGTGCTGCTTCCTCCTGAAAGAACATCCTTCTATAAGGCTTGCTTTTCCTCCTGTAGGCTGGCAAAGTCCCAATGGGGCCAACACACAAAACTACCGTCGGTACATGGCTAAAGACCATGGAGATTTCATCGCATTCTGGGCACCTCATGTCCATAAAGTAGGATTTGGGGCTCTGCACCAGGTACTTCTTCTGCTTCCTTTTCTCCTCCTCCAGACAGGGATGAAAATCTTTTGCAAGAGGCATGTTCTTTTATTTTATTTTATTTCAGTGGTACATTTTAGATGTACATAGTGATAACATTCATCATAGGGGATTTGTACCTGTACATGATATAGCTTGTTGCTTCTTTTTTTCCCATTCCCCTCCCCTTACCCCCTCCTCCCTCCCTATTTACAAAAGCTTTGTTTCCATTTTTTCCTTCCATTTCTTATTTCTCATGTCCTCTGTTAGGCATGTTCTTGTGGGGAGGTTGTCACTGCTGGAAAGCTCCAATATATTTTAAAATATTCTTGAGCAAAAAAATTTAAAAATCTTCTCCCTAAAAGATCATTTAATAAGTAATTCTTCCTACGTTTTAGAATCTCTCCCTTGCACCTCCCCCCGCCCCACCCCATTTCTCTGTGTAGTCCAGGCAGGCCCTTAACTCTTGATCCTCCTATCTCAACCTCCTGAGTGCTAGGATAATAAGATTGAGCCACCACTGGGCTTTGGAACATGTCCTTTCTTTAATCTTCCCTCCCACGTTTCAACTTTTCTTCAACAATGAAATCTCTACATAGTGGTGGGGGAGCATTTCATCAATTCTGCTAACAAGATACTTTTTTTTTTTTTAACATTTTGAGATCTTTGAATTCAGGCTGCAACTAACCACTGACATTATCTCCTAACTACTGTTAGTACACATGGGAATTTGGTTGCTTGCCTATGGCTTGAGACAACTGCAAGTCCTAGATATTTCCCCCCACAAATACTGAAATATTATCCCTAATTGTCTGAAAAATCTTATTTTGACACTTTCTGCTAAGAAAAAGAAATTTCCTATATGAAAACTTGGAGGATGGTATCAGCAACAATGAAAAATTTTCTGCACAGGTCCTGACAGTTTTATAGCTGAATTCTACAAGAAATTCAGACACGATCTAATACCACTATTCCTTAAACTCTTTAATGAAATTCAAAAGGAAGCAGTACTTCCAAAATCATTCCTGGAAGCAAGCATTACCCTGATACTAAAACCAGAAAAGGATCCAACTGAAAAAGAGAACTACAGGCCAATTTCCCTAATGAACATAGATGTAAAAGTTCTCAACAAGATACTGGCTAACAGAAGGAAATGAATTATCAAGAAGATTATACCCTATGACCAAGTAGGATTCATCCCAGGGATGCAGGAATGGTTCAGCATATGCAAATCAATATATGTAATACAATATATCAACAAAGTCAAAGATAAAAATCACATGATCATCTCAATAGATGCAGAAAAAGCATTTGACAAAAATCCAACACCCATTCATGATAAAAACACTACAGAAATTAGGAATAGATGGTCTATATCTAAATCTGATAAAAGTCATCTATGACAAATCAATGGCCAACATCACACTAAACAGTCAGAAACTGGAAGCTTTCACACTAAAATCTGGAACAAGACAAGGATGCCTACTATCATCACTATTATTCAACATAGTTCTAGAAACATTAGCCAGAGCAATTAGACAAGAGAAAGAAATAAAAGAAATAAAGATAGGAAAGGAAGAACTTAAACTATCATTATTTGCGGACGACATGGTACTCTACATAGAAGACCCAAAAATTCCACCAAAAAACTTCTAGATTTAATAGCTAAATTCAGTTGCGTAGCTGGATACAAAGTCAATACCCAAAAGTCAATAGCATTCCTATATACAAATAATAAACTCAATGAGAAAGAAATAGCAAAAGATATACCTTTCGCAACTGCATCAAAAAAATGAAATACTTAGAAATCTATCTAACAAAGGAAGTAAAATATCTTTACATCAAAAACTACATTACTCTAAAAAAGGAAAATGAAAGGGATATCAGAAAATGGAAAGCTATACCGTGTTGCTGGGTAGGAAGAACCAACACAGTGAAAATGGCTATAGTTCCTAAATTACTATACAGATTTAATGCAATTTCAATCAAAATACCATTAACATACTTCAAATTAGAAAGGATAATCATGAATTTCATCTGGAACTAGAAGAGACCAGAATAGCAAAAACAATCCTAAGCAACAGGGGCAAAGGCAGGGGGCATCACAATCCCTGACCTGAAACTACACTGTAAAGCTACTGTGATAAAAATATGGTACTGGCAAAAAGACAGACCTGAGGATCAATGGAACAGATTGGAAGATGCAGAAACAACTCCAAACACACTCAAATACCTCATCTTAGACAAAGGAGCCAAACACCCTCACTGGAAGAAAGATAGCCTCTTTAACAAATGGTGCTGGAAAAACTGGCTTGCCACATGCTGAAAAGGAAAACTAGATACATTGTCTCTCGCCATGTAGTAAACTAAAATCAAAGTAGGCCAAAGATTTAAACATTAAAACAGATACACTAAATATCCTAGAGAATAGAATAGGGAGAAATCTGGAAGACATAGCTGTAGGAAAAAAATTTATGAACAGAACCTAGACTGCATGGGAAATAACATAAAGAATCAGTGCTTGGGACCACATTCTATTAAAAAGCTTTTGCACAGCAAAAGAAATCACCAGTAGAGTGGGGCAAAACTCCACAGATTGGGAAAAAATTTTTGCCAGCTGTCCATCACACAAAGGTCCAACATCTAGAATATACAAAGACTCAAAAAAAAAAACCCCAAATTTAAAGACCCAATCCAAAAATGGACATCTGAAATGAATAAACACTTCTCAGATGAAGAAATAAAAATGGCAAATAAACACATGAAAAAGTTTTCAACATCATTAGTCATTCGAGAGATGCAAATCAAAACAACGTTAAGATTCCATCTCACTCCAGAAAGAACAGCAGTCATGAAAAAATCAACCAATAACAAATGCTGGCAGGGCTGTGGGGAAAAAGGAACCCTCCTCCACTGCTGATGGGAATGTAGATTGGTCCAGCCATTGTGGAAATCAGTATGCAGATTCCTCAAAAAACTACAACTAGAGGTTCCATTTGATCCAGCTATTCCTCTGCTTGGTATCTTGCCAGAAGAATTAAAATCATCATACCACAGCAATATATGCACAACTGTATTCATAGCAACACAATTTGTAATAGCTATGTCTTGGAAACAACCTAAATGCCCAACAACTAAGGAATGGCTAAAGAAGATGTGGTTTTTCTACACAATGGAGTACTACTCTGCCATAAAAAAGGATAAGCTAGAGACATTTGTACGTAAATGAATATACCTTAAGTGAAATAAATTAGACACTCATGTACACATAGAATTGTTTCTCTGATATCAGAAACCATAAGTGCAAATAAGGAAAAGAGGTGGTAGCAGATATTATATAAAAGGAAGATAATATTCAAAAAAGAGAACTAGAAAGGGAGGAGGAGGGAAAGTAGGAAGGTAAAAAGGAAAGAAAGGGGAAAGGGAAAAAATGGAAAAGTATAAATAAACCTGCTGTAAATAAGGAAGGAGGGAGCAGAAGGGAGGGGTGGAGAAGAGGGGGGAAAACCAAGATACATCATGTAAAGGTATAAAATAACCATGATGAATGTGATCATTATGTATACAATGTACCAATATATGTTCTTGGTTAAAAAAAATTTTTTTTCTGCAGGCAGCACTAAGGGCACACTGAAACAAACTATCGCAAAGTGATATAAAAGGTAATAAATACACTGTAGAAAGAACAAGGAGATCAATGGTTCTGACCTGAAAGTTATTGAGAAATGTCAGATTCTAAACATAAAAATCTTTTAGAAATGCCTTAACCAACTTGGTCTATTTATATATCTCTTTTTACATATGTCAAAGATTAATAGATGAATTTTGAAATATTTCTAATTAGTTCTGAAAGTTCTCTCAAAAATCTAAGTAAATTTTCCTTAAAACATCAAATTTCTCCTTAAGAAAAGCCAAAAATATTTTTAAATGTATTATCCAATAGTAACAATAGCACAGGAAACAGGCATTCTTATATGCTGCTACCAAGAACATGAACGTTTTACATAGTGCACTGGATAATATTCCTAAATCTTTAAACATGTATGGATCTTCTGACCCACAAATTTCAATTATAGGAACTGGTACAAGGCAATAATCAGGGATAATGCAAAGCAAAGTGGGAGGATTAAACCCAGGGCCTTCACACTGAGCTACAACCTTAGCCCTTTTATTTTTTATTTTAAGACAGAGTCTTGCTAGGTCACTAAGTCCCCCAAGCTGGACTCAAAGTTGTGATCCTCCTGCTTCAGCTGCCTGGAGTGCTGGAATTTTTTTTTTCTTCTTTATAATGTCCACCAAAAAAAAAAAAAGAAAAAAAGAACTTTCACTACTGTTATTATATACATATAAAGAAAATCTATTCATCTCTTTGAAATTATATTAGAGATTTCTAGTATTGTATCCTGAGAACAATACTATGTCCTTTACTGAGTGTAACTAAATTATACTGAAATAATAAATTCAACTATGAAAACGATTTAGGAAATTCCTGCATAAAAACCTTCAAAAAATAAGGGAGTAAGCTAGGAAGAAAAATAGGACCAAAGGATTGAAGAATCCCACACAAGAAATAAATAAAAACTTTCAGGGTAAGGCCTATGTATTAATCACAGAGAACCCAGACTAAAACAAGAGACTGCAGATTGTAGAAAAGAGATCTCTGACAAAAGGGAGTTTTCAGTGAACTAATGTGTTTCATATACTGGAAAAAACAGTAGAAGCACTAAATAAATATGAGGATAACAATATTGTTAGGATATGAGTTCTACCAAATTGATTTTAAGATGCAAACAATTCCTATCAAAATCCCAGGCAGCAAATCGACAAAATAATTCTAAAACATATAGGAAATATAAAGAGCCAAGAATATTCTTAAACTCCCAGGTACTGAGACTTATTTTTACAAAGCCATAGCAATTAATATAACAATGGCAAAAAATTTTTCAAAAAACAGATCAGTGGAATAAAGTCTAGAAATACACTTATACTTAGTGATCTAATTCACCACAAAATATCACTTCACCACAGTGCAAGGGTCCAGGTGGAGTGAGATTTTTCAGTATATGATGCTTCATCAAATGGATATCCACACAGAAAATGAAATTCTGACCCCACTCCCACACCACACATGAGTCTACTTTAGGTAGATCACAGAACTAAATTAAAGATTAAACAACAAAATTTCCAGAACATTACATGATACTTCATGGTGGACTTCTGAGTAACATCATACTTTGGGGTGGGGTGCTGGGGATCGAACTCAGGGCCTTGCACTTGGTAGTCAAGTGCTCTACCACTGAGCTAAATCCCCAACCCCGACCAAACTGTTAAGCAGGATTAAAGAGCACTGACTATAAAAGAAAATAAATGACATTTTATTAAAACTAAGAACTTGTTTTCATCAAAAGAAAAAAATTAACTGATTAAAAAGCAAGCCACAAACATGACATTTCTGCATGGTATTGTAGAGCTATCTACAATACATACATTTGACAAAGGAATCAAATCCAGAATATATTAAAAAACTATAACTCAGTAAGAAAAACAAACTTGAACAGGAAATTCATAACACCTACTTCATGAAAAAGCATAACCAAATGCCCAATCAAGATATGAAAAGTTCCTCAATTTCATGAATCATCAAGAAAATGCAAATTAAAACTACAATTCTTTACACCCATATACTCACCAGATAGGCTAAAAAAGGAAAAAAACAAAACCAAATGTTGGTAAGGACACAAAGGAACTATTGTACAACTCCCAGTCGCTGCCTACAGGACTGTAAGTTGCAATAATCACTGCAGGAGATCATTTCTTAATGTCTTCCAAAGCTGAATGTATAAACTGTAACACAGAAATTCCATTCCTTAGGCACATCCCCAATAAAACATAGTCACTCAGTCACCTAAAGACACATGTAAGAATGTAGTAGAGGCACAGCTCCTAATGATTACAGCCACCTTACTGACCATAATCAGAAATGGCAGACATTGACAAGTACTGCCTGGACATTACTGGAACTGAAACCTTTGTATATAACTGGTGGGAATGTAAAATTAACGGTCAATTTGGAAACAATTTGGCCACTTGTTAAAAACTCATGGAACTATATACTTAATACACAATTTTCTGGGTGCATAGATCAATTTTTACAAAGCTTACTTTTAAAAGTGAAATACTAGTATACACTCATCAAAATGTCAGTCTTTAATTTTAGAGAAAAACAAATATAGGCAAAGATATGGAGCAAGTGCAACTCTCACACATTGCTGGTAAGAATGTACACTGGTACAATCACTTTGTAAAACTGCGTGGCTGTATCTACTAAAATAGGATGTACACATACCCACCAATACAGCTACTCTATTCCTAAGCACACACCAAACAGAAATCTGTTCATATAGCCACCAAAACACATATATAAAACTTTTGCTCAGAAGCATTATTCAAAATTATCTAAGACATCAATCTAAAATTTTCATCATCAGTACCCTGGAAAAACAAATTGTAAAATATTTATTCAGTGGATGCTATAAAGAAGAATGAATCACCCCTACAGGCAAAAACATGTTTGCAGCTTAAAACCTTAATGCTGAATCAAAGAAATCAGATACAAGCAGGGCATGATGGCACACAATTATAATCCCAGCACTCTGGGAGGTTGAGGCAGGATGACTGTAAATTCAAGCCCAGCCTGGGCAAATGTGACTTGGCAAAAACCTGTCTCACGATAAAAAATAAGGCCAGGCATAATGGTACATGTCTGTAATCCCAGCGTTCAAGAGGCAGGAGGATCACTTTAAGTTCAAGGCCAGCCTGGGCTACATAGTGAGTTCATGGGCTACATAGCAAGACCTTGTCTCAAACACACACATATATATACATACACACATAAAATTTTAAAAGGAAAGGTCCTAAGTTCAATCTTCAACAGTGCAATTTTTGTGGGGGAGTGCTGGGGATTGAACTCAGGGCCTTCTACTTCAGCTAAATCCCCAGCTCAAATAATGCTATTTAAAAAAAGAAAAAGAAGACAATAAACTCTAGTGTGAAAAGAGTACTAGTTACCACTGAAAAGCATAAATTTGCTTTGGGGATCCCAGTAACATTCTATATTTTCATTTGGATAGAGGTACATGATTATGTTCAATTCACAAAAAACATATCAAAAGGTATATTTAGTATTTGTCCATCTTACTATGCATCTGCTATACTGCAATTTTTCAAAATCTGTCTCTCCAAATTTCAACCGTACACTGAGCTAAAGAAGGAAAAGGGAAGAAACAATTTATCCTCTATTTCAATTATCCTCTATAATCCCACTCTATTATCAATCAGGATATATTCTCACATAAGAAACATGAATAGACTTAAAATAATTTGTGCATACTGGCAAAATATATAGAAAGAATGTGTCTATTTTAGGAGTTTCTCTAATAATGATAAAGAGTAAAAATAATGTTTGGGCAAACAAGAAGACACAGAACACTGTCTCTAACTTCAAGAAATAAGTTGAAAAATTAATTAGGAAAACATTAAAGAATAAGAACTAAGGCAAATCATCTAAAAGATATATATGATAAATAACAAGAACATTCAGCAAACTGGTTTTCGATAAATACAGCCAATTTTCCCAAGTGGAGAGCCACTGGAACATTTTGATTCTGAATATGACTTTAAAGTTTAGAAAGATACACTAGATACTTTATGTAGTTTATTCACATTATTATATGGGATTATATAAACAAAACCAAGTATAACCCACATGATAGTTAAACTTTTCAAGGGTAAATCTGATTATTAATTAAATGTAATTCCTCTGTATTGTGTATATGTATGCATACATGTATCTATACATATTCATATATACACGTACATCTATATATAACAAATTATATATGTGTATATATGTATTGACAAAAAAGAAAAATTTAAACACATCATTAAGAGTTAAAAGTTACAAAGGCACTAAAATAGTGCCACAATTATACTGGAAAGAGGCTAGAAAGGAATGGCTTAGTAGGTTAATTCTTCACTTATTATATGTTTAAAGTTGATAAATTAAGAATCAGTTATAGGTACTTTATTTAAGGACATAGAAATATCACCAGGAAAACCAAAATAGACATCTGCTTTTAATCTTACCTGAAGCAGAGTGGGATTGGAAAAGAAGACTTCTACTTTTCATACAATTTAGAGTATCATTTTACATTTTTAATCGCGAATGTGAACTACTGGTAATCGAAGCTTTGAATCTTATTACAGAAGAATGCCAGACAAAATTTTTTACTTTGTACTCTATTTTGTGTGTGTGTGTGTGTGTGTGTGTGTGTGTGTGCGCGCGCGCGCGTGCGCATGCTGGGGATCAAACTCAGGGCCTAGTGCTTGCTAGGCAAGTGCTTTATCACTTGAGCTAAATCCCCAACTCCCTTTCATACTCTATTTTTAAAAGTGTATCACAGATGTTCGTCCCAATTTTATAAATATACATATACTGTATATAAGCATATTTGCAAGTATGAAAATATATCTGTCCAGGGCACAATAATGTTTCCTATTTACTGAGATGATTATCCAGGTAACATATATAAAACACAAAGCATAAAGTCTACTACAAAGTAAAGTCAATACCTGCTAGCTATTATTGCCAGTATTTATTATAGATGCATAGGAAAAAAGGCTCAACAAAAATATTAAAATTGGTACTGTTCATTATATGAAGTACTTGATACATTATAAGCACTCAATAGCTACTGATTAAGTCAATTTTATCTACCTTTTGAGGAATAGCTAATTCTAAGACTGTCAAATCAAAAAAAGACTGATGTCTACCTAATTAATTTGAATAAATAAAACCTAAAACAGGATTTTAAAAAAAAGAAAACCATGCCCTAATCTCATTATTTATAAAAAGAATTAACAGCAGCAACAGCAGTAGTGGTTACCATGTAGAATATACACTGCATGTTAATTGTTCCTTTAATGTTCTCTTGTATTTTAATTTTTTGCTGCAAATATGAGTTCTACAATTTGTTGGGGCACAAGGGCAGGGACTCTCTAGACTACTACTGCACACAGAAAGTAACTGCTTAAAAAGGTCAACATTTTCAAATTATGTTAAAATTGTTTTTATACACGAATATTTACTGATTCTTACACATTCACAAAATGATACAGCAATATAATTCTTCTTGCAATATTCTGCTGGGGAGCACAAATAAGGGTCTAATTAAAATTAAAGAAGGAAATGCTTGAACTTCCCTAGATAAGGTTTCCCTAGATACTATCCACTGAAAGCATATCACCCTCTGCAATAGGTCTATAATAAGAAAACCTAGACTGAGTAAATATAAAATTAACCTTTCATTAACTGCAGAGAATGGAGCACATAAACTAGAGTAAATAAATATACTTGTGAAATATGTTATCATTCATCCTTTAAATATTTTACAAATATTGCCCATAATGTCTTAAAGTAGCAAGTTCACAATCTTCTTTGTAATAAGGAACAACTTTAGCTCTTCACTTAAATATTCAAATGAAACAAAACGAGAATCAAAGAACAGTAACCAGAAATGAGAAGAAAAGGAAGAGGTGGGGATGCTAAGGTTGTCTCTGACAATCACATCTGCCCTTAAGTACACCTAGCATGGGGACCTCCAACTCCAAGCTTACCTGTGCATACTCTCTTTCAATAGCAGCCCTCTTCTGACTGAATGTCCTAAAAACACAAATAAAAACTAATTATCAAAAGCATAACATAATAATTTCATGTAAATTTATCAACACACCTTCAAACACTAAAAATAATTATTAACTCAACAACATAGAGAAAACTATAGAAAACAAAGTGAAAATTACATTTTGATCACCTCAACATGAGAAATAGTCAAACTGTTTCTTTTATTACAGTTTTTTGAAAACAAAGCACAAGGTGGCTGGCTACACATGCAGTGTGATGAGACATACTACCCATACATACATGTATAATTTTGTACATTCTAAGGTTCATACTTTTCACATATTAACATTTATGGCCAGACACAGTGATATACACAGGTGGTAACATCCACCTGGGAGACTGAGGGAGAAGACTTGCTTGAGCTCTTTTTTTCTTTTTTTTTTTTTGAGATAGGGTCTTACCATGTAGTTCAGGCTGGGGTCTTAAACTTGCTACAAAGACCATGCTGCCCTTAAACTCGTGATCCTCCTGCCTCAGCCTCCCGAGGGCTGGTGTGCACCACCCCACCTGTGCTAAGCCCAGAATTTCTGGGTCACTCTAAGCAACATAGTGAGACACTGCCTCCTTAAAAAGTTTATAAATTTATGATATGTGGATGAATCTTTAGTATTTTCTCCTATTTGAATGGTTAATAAAATAACCATCAACCTTATAAACCACAGGCATTAAGAATGAACAAAATCTAACATTGGCAATTTACCTTGAATATTCTGAATTACAGACCTGTCTGTAATACACTAAGAATCTGTGCTGCAAAACCACTGCAGCCCATCAAACACACACACACACACACACACACACACACACACACACACTCTTTCATTTCAATCCCAATTTTTGGGGGGAGTTTTGAGGGTCCCACTATGTAGTTCAGACCAGCCTTGAACTCACTACATAGCCCAGGCTGGCCTTCAACTCATGGCAATCCTCCTGCCTCAGCCTCCAGAGAGCTGGGATCACAGATGTGTGCCAACCACACCCAGCTCAACCCAAATCTATGAGTTTAGTATTAATTGTAGAAGTCAGCATCCAGATAAGATATAGGAGAGTATAAGACAACGTTTGATGCACACACCTGTAATCCCAGTATCCTGGGAGGCTGGGCAGGAGGATCATAAGTTTGAGCCCGGAATGGACAACTTAGTGACTTAGTGAAACTTTGGCTCAAAATTTTTAAAAATTTTAAAAAGGGGGTACTGGGAATATAACTCAGTGTGAAGGCCCTCTATTCAATCCTCAGTACTGCCATAGATAGACAGATAATATCTGAAATTCTGAGCCTAGCTGAGTGTCAAAATTTGTTCTGTAAATAAAAGTTCTCAAGGGAGAAAAAGCAGATCCTACTGCACTAAGGCAGAGATATAAAAGTAATAAGTAGAAAGAGTGAGAGAGAGTGCACTGGAATAGAAAAAAAGGGAAGAAGTCAAAATTACCACTTGAAAAGGTATTTAAATTACCAGTATGACTGTTAAGAAATGTAACTATTCAAGATCTTACCATATTTGTCTTGAGTAAATAACTAATTTCTTAATATTAAAAATGCAAAAGGAGAAAGTCTCTCTTTTAATCTAAAAATCCATGCATGCTTAAGGGTATTTTAGATTATCAATAACATAAAAAATAAGAGTCTATGTAATAAATATCCCCAGTGCATTCAAGGGTTAAGCAAGCAGAGGCAATTCTGGAAAGATGCTGGGTTAGGACACACTACGAATCTGTGTTCCATTGAGACAACACAGGCACTAGTACAGCCTCTCTTGTCTACCAATTTTGAAATTAGGGAGTCAACTGCAGGCACACTACTTCCAGGGGAAGGTTTGGATAACAGTGATTAATTTGATCCAATTTCAAATCAGCACAATAGGAGTCACCACCCTGTACCCCAAAGTCTGTGGCATGTAGCCCTGCATTTTATTCCAGCAGCAGCTTGCAAACACCAACCAAAGCCAGGATGGGCAAAATGAAACCCATCTCTAAAATACTGAGAATATGCTATGACTGATATTGCAAATTCTGATAGTAGTGGTACAAAGACAGGGCAACTGCTGTTGCTCAGTCTTCCTCACTTTCATGTAAGTCCCTCTGCCTTTGGCTTCAGTGACTTCTAGAGAATTAGAAGGGTCATTACCTTTTTAGCCCTAGTGAGCCTAAACCACAAAGACACTGAAAATCTGAATGGATCTGTAATTAGGATTAAATAAGGAATGAAAAATCTTACAGCAAAGGTAAGCCCTGGACCTGATGGTAAAAATTCACCTGGTGAGTTTTATTAAACTTTTAAAGAACACTAATTCTTCTCAAACATTTCCAAATAAAAAAAACTAAATGGAAAGAAAAATCTTTAGCTCATTCTACAAACCAGCATCATCCTGGTACTGCAAACCAACTTCCCTTACAAACACTAATAGCAAAAATTCCCAGCAAAAACCTAGCAAATCAATCCAGTGGCATATTAAAAGAACTATACATCACTATAAAGTGGGATTCGTTCCTGAAATGTAAGGATTCAGTATACAAAAATTGATCAATGGAACAGAATGAAAAAAACAACAACAAAAACATACCACAGAGTCATCTCACTTGATATTGAAAATGCATTTGAAAAAACTGAATATTCTTTCAAGATAAAAACACAAACTATAAACAGAAAGAAACTACTTCAACATAATAAAAGCCATATATGAAAAACCCAAAACTAAACATTATACTCCATTATACTCAACTATAAAGGATGGATCAAGCACAAGACAAGGATGCCCACTTTTACCACTGCATGTGTGTGGGGGGGTACTGGGAACCACATACAGAACCTTCGCTCTCAACTACATTCACAGCACATGTCTTATATTTTATTTTGAGACAGGGTCTCACTACATTGCCCAATCTGGGTTCAAACTTGCTATCCTCCTGCCTTAACTTCCCAAAGTGATGAATTACAAGCATGAGCAACTATGCCCATCTTCTTCTGCCATTTCTATTCAACACAGTGCTGGAAATAACTAGAAAGAATGATTGGCCAAGAAAAAGAAATGAAGATATCCAACTTGCAAAGGAAGAAGTAAATGGAAAGAACATTCTAAAATTTATATAGAGGGGCTGGGGATTTAGCTCAGTGGTTACAGTGCTTGCCTCGCAAGTACAAGGTCCTGAGTTCGATCCCTGGCACCAAAAAAATAAAAAAATAAAATAAATAAAATAAAATAAAATAAAATTTATATAGAATCTCAAGAAATTTCTAAATAGCTAAAATAATCCTGAAGAAAGAAGAACAACACTAGAAGGGTCACATTTCCTACCAAGATATAGTTATCAAAACAAGGTGGTACTGGCATAAAGACAAACACATGGATCTACAAAATAGATTAGCAGGCCCAGAAAAAAACACATGCATATATAACAATTGAGTGACAAGAATATACACCAGGAAAAAACATTCTCTTCAACAAATGATAGCCAGGCATGGTGGCAGAATGGGGAATCACAGAATAGGAAACTATGCTTCAGTTTCCTATCAATAAAATGAAAATAAAAAGAATACTTACCTCATAAGATTTTTTTTAATTTTATTTTGATGGTACATTTTAGATGTACATAGTGGTAACATTCATCATGGGGGATTTGTACCTGTACATGATATATCTTGTTGCTTCTTTTTTCCCCGTTCCCCTCCCCTCCCATCACCCCCTCCTCCCTTACCTCACAAGATTATTATGAGGAATAAATGAGTACACATTAGGAAAGTGACTGGAAAAAACGTGGCACATGACAGATGCCATGAAAGTATTTGTTAAATAAGTAAAAACATTACATTCCACAATTTGTAATCCCAAGTTTAAATAGTTTGCCTAAATTAATATACAAAACACTACCCAAAAAATACACTTTACATACTTTGGGTCTTAAATGACAGAGAAAGTCAGAATCTTTTTTCTCATACACCACCTAAAAGCAACAAAGAGAATAAGAAACATGATCTCCAATAAAACTAGGAGACACATAACACTTAAGTGGAAAAGATGCCAAAAGGGAAACAACCTGGAGGACAAAGGAAAAAAATAAGGCATGAGGTTCCAAAAGTCAAAAGGAAAGGAATAGTACACTTCTTCCACCAAACTTCCTGAGGTATACACAAAACTCAAATTTAGCATTTGCAACAACAGAAACAGGGAACATGGTCTCACAGAGGGAGCTTCCCTATTCACAGTTTGAAGAAGCAGGAGACAGAACTAAATCAGGAATCATACAAATAAGCCAGGCTGGCAGAAACTGAGCTGCTGGTGTGGCAGAAAGATATGGGAGCCTGTGCTGGTTTCAGCCCTGCTGTGCCAATCTTCACTGGCTGACTGAGGAGTTTAAAACTCTAACATGCAACCCTGCTCATAAATAAAATTACCATAAATCTGAAAGAGAGTAACTACCCTGAGCTACTACCATCTGATATCCTAAAATGTGCTACGGGAGAAAACTTCCTCATTCAAAAAGAATCAACCAAAAAGAAGAAAAAAGATCTTTTCCTGTTCCTAAAGAAAAAGGAACAGGAAAGACATGGTAGAAAAAGGACACTCGTGAGGAAAACGCTGCCCTGGAGTAGATATAATATGTAACCAAATATTTCAAATGAATTTTTAAACTTAATTTTAAAATAGAAGCAAAAGTCTTGGGAACAACCCAAATGCCCAACAACTAACGAATGGCTAAAGAAGATGTAGCTTTTCTATACAATGGAGTATTACTCTGTCATTAAAAAGGATAAACTTGAGATATTTATAGGTAAATGGATGTACCTTGAAAACATACTCTTAAGTAAAATAAATCAGACATACATGACTACATATTGAATTGTTTCTCTGATATGAGAAACCATAAGCATAAATAAGGACAAAAAAAGTATAATAGATACTAAGTAAAAGATAATATTCAATAGGGAGGAGAATTAGAAAGGCAGGAGGGGGAAAAGAAGGAAAGGAAAAAGAAAAGAAAAGGGAAAAAGGGGAAAAATGTAAATAAAGCTACTGTAAATAGGGAAGGGAAGAAGAGTGGAAGGGAGGGGTAGGAAAGAAGGGGGGAACCAAGATGTATCATGTACAGGTACAAATTAACTACGATGAATGTGATCAGCATGTATACAATGTACCAATACATGTTCTTGGTAAATAAAAATAAAAAAAATAGAAGGAAATCCAACTTCCAGACAGAATCATACAATGCCAAATTACACTGAAAACAGGTGACTCTGTCTTCTTCCTGATCTTGGGGGAAGCATCAGTCTTCCACCATTTCGTATGACACTACTTGTGGGCTTCTCGTGTGTGCTCTTTGACATGTCAAGGAAATTTTTCTTCGTGTGTGTATGGCATTCAAGAGTCAACCCAGGGCCTTACAAATGCTAGGCAAGTGGTCTACTACTGACTGAAACCCCCTGCCCTTTATTTTTATTTGGAGATAGTTGCCTAAGCTGCAATCCTCCTGCTTCAGCCTCCCAAGCAGCTAGAACTACTAGCATGTGCCACAAGCCCAAATGAAGTTTCCTTCTATTACTAGTTTACTGAGTCTTTTTATGATAAAAGTACTGAACATTATCAAATGCTTTTTCTCTCTCTACTGAGTTAATCATTTTTTTCCTTTGTTCTCTTAGAGTGTTGTATTTCATTAACTGATTTTCTTAATTTGTACCACCTTACAGGGCTGGGGATGTACTCAGTGGCAGAGACAGGCCCTGGGTTCAATGCCTAGTACCACACACACACACACACACACACACACACACACACACACACGAAAATCTGAACCACCTTTGACTGCAAGATATACACTTCATTTGGTCATGGTGTGTATCCTTTTACTGTGCTGTTGGATTTGGTTTCCTGGTACAGTACTTTGTTGATTTATGCATGTATATTCCTAAGGGATTTGGTTTATAGTTTTCTGGTATCTTTGTTGGACTTTGGTTATCAGGGCAATGACGGTCTCATAGAATATATTAGAAAGGACCCCTCCTTTCATTTTAGAAGTGTTTAAGAGGGGTTGGTGTTAATTCTTTAGTTTTTTTGTAGAATCCATCAATGAAGCCATCTAGTCTCAGATTTACCTTTGTTGGGAGGTTGTTCGGTCTTTATACTTATGAAAGATCTGTTGAGACCTTTTATTTCTTCTGTTTCAATCTGTATATTTCTAGAAATTTGTCCATTTCATCTAGATTATCTAATTTACAAGGGAAAATTGTTCACAGTATTCTCTTTACCATCCTTTTAGTTCTGTCAAGCAGTAATAACCAAACTTTATTTTCTGCTTATAGTTATTTTCATCTTGTCTCTTTTGCTTAGATCAGCTAAGGGTTTGTCAATTTAATGATCTTTTTGAAGAACCAACTCTGCTTTCAGTGTTATTGTTACTCCTTATTGTTTTTCTATTTTCTTTTTCATTTATCCTTGATCTAATCTCTATTATTTTCTTCTTGCTGGCTTTGAATTCAATTTCCTCTTTTTCTTGGTTTTTTTTTTTTTTTTTTTT
>PVJO010017711.1:0-38464 GCA_004026905.1 Hystrix cristata | reverse complement strand
GTTTGTGAGTTCTTTCCTCTCCATCCTATCGATACGCCCATCCCTACATCCAAATATACATATAAATTGAATTGCTCATTCCTTCTTTGATGCTTTCCCAGTTCTCATTTTTCTATTTTGAGAACTTTAAAAAATTTAGGGATGTGAAAATTAGAGTAGGAAATCCAAATCAAAACACATTTTACTTGCAGAATGAAGTATTTGTGGATTTAAATCCCACTCCGACGTTTATTAGCTATCTGATCTTGGAAAAGTTATTTTACTACACTGAGATTGTTTTTTCATCATATGAAAATAATCATCATGATTCCCACAAAAAATGTGAGCTAAGCCCTTATCATAACATTCAGCACACAGTAGGTGTTTGATATAACATATAGCATCCTTTCTCTGCTTTTTTAAAAGAAAGGATGAGTAGGAGTTGTTCATTCACCGATAGTGTAGTGTTGTTTTCATACATTCATTCAACCTACATAATCCTCTGTACTTGGTGAGACACAAAGTTATAGTAATGCACACAGTGGATTGAGCTCTTGCCTTCAGGAAGACAAAAGATGACACTTAGTTTTACACTGAACAAATGAGAATGAGGAGCTTGTGGGAGATCATAGACATTCATAGTCCTTTCAAAGGACTCATAGCATAATAAGAGGAGATAAGTTCAAAGAAGAGTAAGTAGTACACAGTGTTACTCCAAGTGTCTTTATCAAAGAGTGTGTTGGATAAAGGACCCTGTCCAAAGTGGCCTCCCTGCCTGCAGCCAACACTGAAACTGCTTCCTTAGAGGAAGGCGATGGATGAGTGCCAGGAGGCCAGTCCTTTCATCTCCAACCAACATAAATATTGTCACACTGCTGCCATAAAAATGAAGTTCTCTGCTTTTAATTCACTTCCTCTTGAGAATAAACAACTTTGCCTCCAGCTTGGATGTGCAAGGGGCCACAAAGATGTGGCAGTGCGGTCGATGTTAGTGGAGAGTCTGGTAAGCAATTTTTTCTGCCAAAAAATAGTCTCCGTATATTTCCTAGGACGGGTCTGGGTTTTGTACGTACAACTGTGGGAGGAAACTGAGGTTATCCTGGTCAGTTCCCCATTCGGCGGCATGCTTCTTTCAGATATTCAGTATATGTTAAAGGGAGAAATGATGAATGTGGCTGGGAAACAGACCAGTCCACTCGTGAGCTCGTATCCTTTCCTGCTCCATTTTTCTGTCCTCTACTGAACTGCCATCCACACTCATCTTCGCTTCTTAGTCTTCCACAGTTTAGGGTCTTTGCTATGTAATACATTCTGCATTGACAGTAATTCCTCGGGTCCTGCCTGGAAATGAAGGCTGGTTTGTAAACCTGTGTCAAGAGATAATTGCTATTTGAGTAGAATGTAGACAGTGTAGAGCTAGGTAAAAGAGGTGCAAGCTTGCTTTTGATGCATCTCAGTGAAAAATAACAGTGTTTTACCAAATAGCTTTTGGCTAGGGCCAAAGTAGAGTTAGATTTTTGTCTTCCTGTTGCATGAATTTAATTCTTCAACTCCTAGGTCTTCATTTGCAAGATGAGAATAATAGGTTGAGCTCATCAAGATGCTGGGAGATTTCAATAAAATAATGCAAGCGCTTAAAGCACAGTTTCTGCTTATAAACATGATTTCTTTCCTCCCTTTTCAGAACTCTGCTTCTGATTATGTGCCTATACGAGTTTTTCCATCTCTTCATAAAACCAACACATTAGAAGGAAAGGGTGCTCCCTCAGGCACCAGCCATTTCACTTTGTGCATAAACGTCCCCAGGACACAGCCCCTGCGGAGTAAATCACCGCTCCAAGTTTGAGAAGAGCTTTATGTGACAGGTGCGTGTGAGGTGGCTTTTAGAAATCTGGCGGCTGCAAGGTGGAAAATGGCCAGCCTCACTGCCCCTCCTTCACTCCAGCCACTTGAGTCTCCCGTCACTCGAACCAGCGGGTCCCCCACACCTGCAATTAGCAACTGGCGGCCTTTAAAAGCACCTCGCCCCACTGTGCTTTTTACCTGTCTCTCACGGGAGCCCTAAATGTGCCTTGACGCTAATAAACCTGGAATTATTCCATTTTATCAAGTTTGAGGCTGACAGCAAGGATGAGGGATCATGAAAATCCAACCACCACATTATCCCTTATCTGTAGGACCAGCTTGAAGCGTCTGACAGACTCACGCAAGCGTCACACAGACTTCAGCTTTTGTCTCTCTGTGTTTGTTTGTTTCTTGTTTCAACTTGCTATCCAGCTTCATTGTTGTATCGGCCATTATGAAAGTGCTTGTCGTGGAAGATGTGCTGGTCTCTTGAGGCCTGTCACTGTGCTTCTTCATTACATCCTGAACCTGTGCCGAACTCCAGGAGCTGACAGCAGATTTTGGACATATTTGTAGTATATTAGCGCACACCGCAGTTCTCGACACCAGCAGCATGGTGAAATGTGAAACGATCCTTCACCCATCCTGATAAAATTACCCATGTGAACCGTGATCCCTAACTGTGTACACTGGACTGTGTATAGCAGCCTGACCACCTCCATCTCTCTGCAAGCTGCTTTCCCATTGTGGGTGTCACTGCAGTACCGAATATCAGATTAGAAAGGCCACTTCAGAGACTGTTCCTGCAATTTCCAAATATCACCACAGTTAGCGACACTAGCTTTGGTCTCACACTGCCTGGGTTTACTTCGAATGCCGGCACTCACGAATTATTTATAATGTGACAATGTACATGTGGATGAATTGTTTTTTGCTTCTTTTTCATTTTTGGGAATGTGAAGGGAAAATTGTTTCTACTTCCAAAGATTATTATAAGGATTTAAGAGCACACGTTCTTTCAATGTAACAATGCCTGGATTAAAAGATTCACTCAGCCTTTGTTAAAATTCATTTATTATTTTGGACCTGAGAAAACTGAGGTTCAACGAGAACAAAGTTTTGTTCCTAAAGGCACAATATAAATTTAAAAAGAGCCTAGGCTAAGAAAAATATTTCTAAATAATTGCTCTGTAAAGCATTCTCCAACATGGCTGGGAAACTTCACACGCAGGATGAAAAACCCTTTGCTTTAATGAACACCACAAAAGAACTCTTTGTCCAGAAGATAATTTTTTTCCCAGCACTGAATCTGGGAACTGGGTCTCCTATTGTAAGGAGAGCAGAGTTTGAAAATGGACAAGGTGAGAAAAGTTGTTTTCTACGTAGCATGGCTCATGATACGACAGAATACGGCAGTGAGAGTCCCTCAAGGACTAATGAATGGCATTGACTCCTCCTGCCCGAGGAGATCGGAGTGGGATGGCACAGAAGCAGCAGAGATGGCACACAGGTGTTGTTGAAAGGTGAGTTGGGGTCTGCCAGAAGAACTGATATGGCCAGGGGAGGACAGCATGAGCTGCTCATCATTCCTGCCCATGTGCCTGCTGACAGCATTTATGGAGCACTGTCTGGAATTTGGTAATTGCTCTCGAAATGGTTCCCCTCTTCGTACAAACCATACTTTTGGCTTATAACCAAAGGATTTTTTCAAATACAAATTTGATCGTAACCCAAGAAACCCCCAGGCGACCCAAGCCTGCCAACACCCAGGTGACCAAATGGCACTGCACTATCCGGCTGCTGCTTTTTCTCATTGACTTCTCTCACTCCGTCTGCCACTTGCTCTCTGAGATACTTTGGATCTCACTAGAATCCTCACTGTCCAGGACGCTTGGCCTTAGGGCCCAGGTACGTTGCCATTATTACAAACTCTGGCAGCGTCACGAGCCTCACAGTTCAGAGCACACAGCTTGTTTTGAGGACCTTGATGGCCAGGCTGCCCTGGCAGCGTACTCTGTTTTTTCACTTCCCATTGCTTCCTGGATACCCAGCATGCTTAATGATACATCCTATAAGTTTTCATGACGAGGAGAGTCTTGGGCCAGGTAGGAGCAGTGGCCACAAAAATCAGTGACATAGATGCTACGGTTTGAATTCATTTCTCCCCTCTGAAGCTCGGTTTGGAATTTAATCTCCACTGGGAGGCGTAAAAAGGGTGGAAACTCCATCCAACTGTGATGTTACGTGTCAGGCCCTTTGGGAGATGATGAGGATGAAATAAGGTCATCAGGGTGGAGCCCCCATGACTGAACCCTGGTGACTTTATAAAAGAGAGTGAGAGACCGCAGGACACACCCACATGTTCCCAGTCGTAGGTCATGTGATGTTCCACACACAGGAATCTCCCAGCAAAGAAGACACCACCAGATGTGGCCCCTTAACCTTGATCTTCCAGAAGTTTAAGCCAAAATAAACCTTTATTTTAAAAAAAAAAAATCTTGCACAATGTGTGGTCTTGTGTTATTAGTAACGAAAATGAACTAATATATCAGAGAAAGATCCACGAGTTAATTAATGTGTGTTTGATCGCAGCAGCTGAAGAAATGTGTTAGCCTTTGGTGAAGTAGTGAAGGGAAGAGTGAAGATGTTTGCGAACAAGATCCCCAGTTGTAAAATTCAGAGGCCCAATCAGGTGGTTTTCTTGCCTCTCGATTTGTCTACAGAAGCTGTTAATATTTTGTTTTTTATTTGAAGGGTCAAGTGCTGAAGAATAAGTCTCTATCATTAGTCCATACGGACAAACTAGAGGACAGAATATGTTCAAAGGAGTGCTAAGCAGATTACATCAGCGCAGAGTGAAGCGGAATCTGATAAGATTTTGTTACACTGTTTAGTGGTAAACATACGAGTGAAGTGGAGAAAGTTCTACTGAACAAACTCACGGAGCTTGGAACCATGTAAAATATGTGAAGGCTGCAGTTATTCTTTATATTATTCATCAACAGGTAGTTTGTGAAAAATACTTGAACCTGCCATGTGTTACTGAAGTGATAATGTCAGCACTTAGCTTCGGGTTCTCTTGTGAACTTAACTGGCAGGTCTGTGATAGTTTTGTTGTTTGGTTTTGGTTAACAATAAAAGTTGAATATTCTGAAATTCCCTACTACACAATGATTCAATGATTTAGATGTAATGTGTTATTACAGTTGAACTCAGGGTCAAGATTAAATTTTTTCTGAATGTGAAATTCCATCCTCATTCACTATTACATAATATTAAATGTTTTAGAAATTAAATTTTGCAGTAGCCTTGATAATGTTTGTGATGAAGTCAACATAAAAACACAAAGTGAAATAGTGACATCCACTTATACTGTGGTGAAATTTATTTTAATGACAACAAATATTGCTTGCATCACAAGTTAACCTTTATAACTTCCTCTGCTACAAGAAATTTTTAAAAGTCACAATATTTTCATTCCTGCCCAGATATATAGATTTCCCAAACTCCAATTACAGTGCTGGCAGTATTTTTCAGATCTCAATGCAAGTGCAAAGAAAATTTCTGTATTTCAAAAATCTATTTAAATGTACAATTGAGGATCTTCCACTAAACCTTCAATTGAAAGTGACTATTCTGTAAGGTAATGACATATTAAAAGGCAAACCTAGAAAAGAAACTAATAAAATGTTGTAAATGCCTTGCGAATGATGAATATGCTCAATCATATATTCAGGGGTTGACATCAATATTTAGCTTTCCAAACTGTAAAAAGACATTTTCAAATATGAAATACGTGAAACTTTACTACAAATTCGCGTGAACAAATGAATATTTGCAATTGATTTGATGGCCAATAATGAACTTTGAATTTCAATTCAGTGTGATATTATCACCTATTGCCCCCCTCAAATTCTATCATTCTTAATAGATCTCTGTTAGAAACAAAATCATTCAATTATAATTTTTAATTTTATCCATACAAAATGCTGGTAATTTGTTTTTCATGTTGTTATATAAGCACCAATAATATCTTCAATTTTGCATCTTTGCCCACAAAGCATAAAGTACATACTATCTGGCCCGTGAAGTCTATATTATAACACTATCTGATATGACTGAATAAATGTTACAGTGCTTGGTTAAGATAATGGTATGGAAGTTCATAAAAGAGGCATTTGGCTGTTATGAACTAAGCACTAAAATATTTAAGGATGAAGTATCTTGACGCCTGCAGCTTCATTTCAAATGGTTCATCGAAGGAAAAACAACTGTGACCAAAAATGCTACCATTACCAAATCTATGTGGATGATGTATGTCAATTCTATTCTTTAATTTTCTGTAATTTGGAATTTTCAAAATAATTTCTGGGAAGACAGAGGCTTTTTCTGCCCAATGCTTCTAGAACAACAGCTAGTCACGTGCTAGACCACCTTCCCCTTTTACTTTATCTTACTTATTACAACACAATGTATCTTCTTAAAAATTCCTTTCTTTTATGATTATCATTTGTTCTCCTGAGATAAACAAGAAGTCGCTGAGAGTAGGGACACTGTGTCTTTTGTTCTTTGCCTTACTCCCAGTAGCCATAACCTCATTGACATGTGACAGAAAATAAACAATTTTTGTTGAATAAGCATAAGAAAAAGAAAATAATTGAAGTAGGAAACACGGGAATAAATGCCTAGAAGCTTGAAGGACAGAGCACGGACCTGCACTACTCATCCTTCAGCCTCCAGACGAAGTGGGGTTCTGGGAGCAGCCTTCTGTGTTCTGGTTTAATTCTGATCTGTTCTCCCTGCTCTTAGTTCACTTTTTTGTTTGCATCTTGGTTCCCGATGCTAGTCTCAATCTCCTCTGGGTCATTTAGTCTGATTCTTAGGCTCTCTGATGTTCGAGTCTACAATGTCTCCTGTGGTTGGTCTTCTGTCTTTCCGGTACCAACTGACACTTCTTGGGCGCAGGCTGTCAGTCAGTCAGTCCCCAGTATAGGTCAGCTCTTTCTCATTCCAGATTCTGGGGATGGGGGAATGTCATGATTCAGGTCCTGGGCTGGTCACCATAGTGACAACCTTTCTTTTATCTGCTCCAAATCCTTCAAGATAAATACTATCCTCTCCAGTATGTTTTGAGAAAATGGAGAAACAAAGATCACATTCTTTCTCTGAAATTGTCTCATGTGTGACAGATGTGAGACTAAAACCCAAGTTCCTCTCGGCCATGTTTCTGGGTGATCACACTTTTTGCTTTGCCATATTGTGATACGTATTTCATTCTGGTCTGTAGATGCAGCAGCTGGCGTGAATATTCACTCCAAGACCGTGTTAGTATTTCTAGCAACAGTTCTCAGTGGAATCAGTACCAAACCCTGCTAGGAAAGTGTATCTGATGAACAATTAATCCCCAGACCCCCCCTTAAGGACTTGTTGAATTAATATGACTCAATAGTCTAAATTTTAAACAATGCACTTTCCTAAAATGTCATTATTGATTTGTACTGGTGCAGTAATTAGTAAATGAATCTCTTAGCAGCCCCAGGGCAGGCAGATGGACGAAGCACACCTAGGGCTGGCTATAGAGTCTTCCAGCCTGCAAAGTGAAGACGTTCCTGGGTTAATCACTTACCTCGGGTCCTGTTATGACTGTAGATACTGTTGAGTGCAGTCATTACAGGAATAGACTTAAGAGCCCCCCACCCATGTTAATGTCTAGGTTCCTCTATTCATCAGCAAGAGGACCTTGAGCCAATTCTGTCTCCTGCAAAGTGCAGTTTTGGGGAGAATTATTGAGGCTATCCCTGGGAAGTGTCTAGAACACTCTCTTGCATGCAAGTGCGTGGTGTTACTGGTATCTGTTGATTAGTTTTCATTCAAAGACCTTACCATGATCTGTACAGCTTTATGCCTTTCTGCATCTCATAGGGTTCTTCCCCTACGTTTGTCACCAGCAGCCACGGAGCCCCTGTGTTATATCTGGATGCACCTGGAAGATCTTAGACTCTCTTCAGAGAGCTTAGTTCAGATACCACATTTTCAAGCATCTTCCATGACCACTTACATCAATCCACTCCAGGGACCCGCCCATGCTTCTACTCTCATTTTTATCTCCCTTCTCTGTTTTATATTTTTCTTCATACTTTTTTGTAACCTTGTCTGACAATATGTGGTGTAATACAGGATTTCTCAGATCTTTCTAAGCCACACACTGTTTTGGTCAATTTGAATGTCATAGGACCCCGATTCTCCTAAATACCTTCTGGAATTGGAGTCACACAGCAATGCCCAATTTACGTGGATAAACCTTGATGCACAGAATTCTTGATCTGTCTTTTACCTGCTCTACAGGATGGGAAGGGTAGATCCAATTTTGCTTGCTTCTATTTGTGCTGAAACTTACTTTTTAATTTGCAAAACATTATTTCAAATTATAGTAGTGAATATGTCTTTCCCTATTGTGTATGTACTTCCCCAGAAAAATCTAAAATGCTCCTTTCCTTTATCTTTCCTTCCTGACCCCACCACCACAATAAATTTTTACTGGACTTTGAGTCTTTGTTTTGTCAAGTGTATAATGAGGGCAATAGATCCACTGGCAGGAGTATCGTGAGAAATAGGGACAAAATTCACAAAGTGCTTGGCACGGAACAAACTTCAACAGATAGTTCCTGGCTGCCTCTTTTACCAAATGATCAGTGTCACCTTTGGAATCATATTTTCCATACTAACCTGGTCCGCAAATATAGCATCAGTCTCCTGAGCAAATGTTTTAACAGCACAGTAAAGAGAGCTGTGACAAACAGCTTCCCTGTATTGTTTCCCAGGTCGCCGGCCAGACTGCCTACAGTAGCAGCTTCATCGGACCTCAGGTCAATGTGCATATTTTCCTACCTGCTGATGCCCCTCTCTGCAGGCTGAAACAGAAACAAGACAGCCCTCATTTGCGTGATTCTGTCTTGTATCCAGGTACAGCGTCAACACTAAGACGGCCCATAATTGAATGTTTTGCTGCCTACATTTAAATTATCAAACAATGAAGGGGATGCAGGTCCTCAGTAAGATTGCAGAGAATTATAGGAGGCATCTTTCTGGGTTGATTGCTTTTGTATTTAATTATATGGCGATTATTAGTTCTGCAAGACAGTTACCCAAGGAAAGAGCAAAGTAACAGTTAAAAGAGAGATAAGGGGGTGGGGAGAAGGAGAGAGGCTGCATGAATATATATGTCAGTCTCACAGGGCAATTTACCAAATTAAAAGATATAAAAACAAACTGCCTATGAATGCCTTCTGGGGACATAGTTGGCATGGCTGCCTAAAATGCAGGCATGTGGAATACTCTTATTTGTTCTCTCAGAAATAGACACCTAGTGTGGGCTCCTCGCCCAGGTGAGATAACGCAAGAAGGAAGCTCACCTTGAGTTGGCGCAGGCAGGGCCGGCAATGAGCCACCTTGTCTCTGGGGTCAATCACCTGCTAAGGTGCCGAGGGCACCCGCATTTTCTGCTGCTATACTAATGTATTATGCATTTCAAAATAGCCGGGATAGATGATTTTACATGTTCTTACCACAGATACACAGGGAACACTGGCAGTAATGGATATGCTAATTGCTCTGATTTGATAATCACCCCATGTATTTAGGTATCGAAATATTATGTGCAATTATTATGTGAAAAAATAAAATGAATATTAAAAGCTTTGCTGACTCACTGTATCCTAACACTGAAGTTGAGGCCCATTAATGTGGTCTTGTCTCCTTGGCCGTCCCCGCCCACACTCAGTGCCTGGCGCTTCCACATGCTCTGGCCTCGTCCTGAGCTGCTGGCTGTGTGCAAGGCGCCTCCCCACCTGCCCCTGCCCAACTGTTCACTCTGCAACCAAAGGTCAGTGCTCATGTCATCGTCCCTCCGGTAGGAGAGATGTCTCTCTGCCCCTCAGGCCACCGCTCACCCCTCCGGTCCCCACAGCCTCTGGCATCCCAGAGCTGATGGGCCGCCCCCTGCTGCAAGTGTCTGAGCTCCCGGGATGCCAGCTATGCTGCCCCACTTTGGATGATGCTCACAGCACACGCAGGTGCTGAGGAACCGCTCAGCACAAAGCCTCTGATGGTAGAACAGACCTGCCCAGTGCAGCTGGAGGTAAGGACCAGGAGACATTCTGTAATTCTTCTACCCGATGCCATCCGGTTCCCTGTTTTTATCCCAAAAGGAGGAAACGAATGATACTTGGAAGGGTGGACTCTCCTCCTGCTGTCTGTCTCCCTCACTATGGGGTGCTCCCCACTTTCACCCTTACACTCACACCGGGGGCCACACCATCCTCTCTTCCTGGATACTTTCACATCCTGGGTCCTTGATCTTACTAATTACTGAGCCTAGAACCTTCTTCCCCAATTCTCCTTATTGAATTAGTCATTTAAAGTTCTTCTCAAAAATGCCTGTTTTAGGTGGAGCCCCAGAAGTCCACCCTGCAGTGAAGATTTATCCAGGAAGGTGTCAGGAGGTGGAGACCTGTAGTGAGAGTAGGAGTCCAGAAAAACGAGAACGGAACCTCAAGGGAGAGGTTCCAGTGCTGGGAGTCTCACAGAGGCTCACTGGGCCCTCTCAGAGCGAAGCTCTCAACTGCAAAGTTCACCTCTCAGTTTTCCACCCGAGTCCTTTGAAGTTTATAGATCCGACATATTCAGGATCTGCTTCCCCTGTCAGCTTTCTGCGTTCTTCCCTCTCTCCCTGCGGCTTTTTCCTGAAGAACTTGGCTAACTCTTATGAAGATAAGTACTAAAAACGAAAAGCTGTTTTCAAGAACTTCTCTGACTGTGCTTTGCCACACATCCTTTATTATTCTGCCTTAACAAAGTACTGCACATTGGGTGGATTAAACTGCAGAGGTTAATTTTCTCACAGTTCTGGAGGCTGGAAATCCGAGATCAAACTTCTGGCCAATCCAGTTTCTGGTAAGGGCTCTCACTGTGGATGGCAGATGGCAGACTGTGTCTTCATTCAGGTTTTCTTTGGTGTCTGCACTCGGAGGGAGATCCAGTTCTGCAGAACTCATACGGACTTTCCTATCATAACAGGGTCCCACATGCATGACTTGGTTTAACTCTGTTTACTTCTTTAGAGATACTAACTCCGAATATAGTCACTGAAGGGTGGAGCTTTAATATATAAATTTGGAAATGATACAAACCTTTACACTATAACCCATCCTTTCTGAATTAAAGGGTAATAAGACCTGGCTGTCACGGTCTGAATGTTCATATCTCCAAAATTCATATGTGTCAAAATCATATGCCCCTAGTGTGATATTATTTGGAGTCGGGACCGTCAGAGGTGATTATGATATGTTTGCAGAGCCCTAGTGATGTGATTGGTGGCTTTATGAAAGAGAACTAAGAGCTCCCTCAGTCTTTTGCCACTCGAGGATACAGCTCATGTGCAGTGCCACCTCTGAAGCAGAAAGCAGACTCTCCCCACACCCCAAACCTGCTTGTACCTCGATCTTAGATTTCTAGCCTCCAGTATGGTGAGAACTAAATTTCTAGTTTTGATCAGCCACTCAATTTGTGAATGTTGATGTGGCAGTGCAAACAGACTAAGATGCTGGCTGTCTGCTCAGAACACCAGAGCAGACCAAAGAGGAGGTCGGAGAACACTGGTTGCCGGCTCTCGGAGGCATTGCTGCCCCACTCTCGCACTGTTGCCTCTCAGAATTTCTCCTACCCCAGTCAGTGTCCTTCCCGCTGTCTTTTTAAATCTTACCACCACTGAATCTTCCTGTTTTCTGTTGAGTTCCCTGAGAAGCTTGATCTGACACAAAAATTGGAGTTCAAATAGTTCAGTAGGGAGGTAATCCAGGGAAGTGAGAGAGCGGAATGAAGCAGACTAGTTAATCATGTTAATGAGCAAGTTACCTGTGGTCACCAGCCCCAGCCACAGGCAGCAGGGAACATTCCCCAGAGCTGCTCTATCTGAAGGGCAAGACACCTGTGTTATTTGTCCAAAACCCTCTATTTGTCTTGGGCAGAGGTGGAAGCTACTGACTCTCTGGCTTCTCCACTGTGTGAGCTCAGCATCCCAACACCCAGGAAGCCACAGAAAGGGCGTCACAGATATCTGCAATGGGAAGCTGTGGAGGAGCAGGGAACACAGTGCCAAGAGGTCGTGGTGAGGCCAGGACAGCTCAGGGTGGAGCCCACCGTGCTGACAGCCTTCATGGGTCTCCCTTGACCATCCTGGCAGAGGTTCCTCCTAACACTGAGCTCTAAAAACAATCATCAGGACTTGCTGAGTGCTCAGCCCACATTAGGAAGTGTGCTCAGCACTTATACACAAGGCTTCATTTAATCATCACCATAACTAAGGCCACTGTTTTCCGTGTCTTAGACATGAAAGAGCAGGGCTTCTTGCGTTTAAATCAGTTGTCTTCATCTACAGTTTGTAATTTTCATCTCTTGGACCTGGCCAGGACTGCCTGACCCTGAAGAGTCACTGGGTTCCATGTTCTCGCTTTTCTTTGCGCTATTAACTGTGAACATTGTGTTGGAGTTTTTTTTCTGCATAGACTACAAACCTTCTCAAAGGACCTTGAGTTTAGATATAAAGATGTAATGGATAAACCAGTGTGAGCAAGGCTATAGAAAAATGGAATACCTTAAACCCCGTTAGTGAGAATGTAAAATGGTATAGCTGCTATGAAAAACATTATAGGGGTTCCTCACAAGATTGAGAAGAGACCTACCTTATCATCCAGCAATCACACTTTTGGGTATTGACCCAAAATAATTAAAATTATGATCTGAAAAAGGAGGTCTGAACTACAATGGGCATTATAGAGTTATTCACAACAACCAAAAATATGGAAACAGTATGAGTGTCTATCGACAGATAATAAAGAGAATATGATATACACGTATAATGGAACACTATCCACCCTTAGAAAGAAAGGGAATCCTGCAATAATGTGAATGAAGCTGAAGGGCAATCTGCTAAGTGAAATAAGCCAGATCCCAAAAGATAAGTGCACTTCACAATCTCACCTATATGTAGGATCCAAAGAGCCAAACTCATAGGAATAGAGTATATGATGATGACCAAGGCCAGGGGTAAGGTAAATGAGTTATCATTTAATGGGTATGAAGTTCCAGTTATAAAAGATGACTACTTTCTAGAAATCTGCTATATGGTGTAGTGGCTGCAGATAACAGCACAATATTGTACACTTAAAAACCTGTTGAGAATACTATATTTCTCATGTTAAGTATGCTTAACACAATGAAAGAAAGAAAGCAATAATGCCTTGTTTAAGAGTGGGTAAATCTGATCCACTGCCTTGTTTGAAGATAAAGTTTTATTGGAACACAAACATACTACCCCCAAAAGAAAGCATGTTACAAAAATGACTAATAAGTTTCCAATGGATGTTTATCCCTCACCCTGATACTTCTCCAATTATTACTATTCCCTGACAAACTGGCCTCTGGCTGAAATTTATCATAGACACATGAAAAGTGACTTAGTTACTTCATAGTATATATTTTTTTCAGTGTAGGGAAGAAAGGGAAGTAGCTGGATTTATAGTGATTAATAAGGTCATTGAAAAGTTTACAAACATTTTCCATTTCATCTTTCAATAAGGGTGTGTGAATCAAGTCCAAAAGGCAAATCTGTTTATGCTGCTTACTAGCCTCGCACTTGTGATTAATGGAAAAATTAATTTGGGTTGCAAATAGTGAGCCTTTTCAGCAGGATTTTTGGTCAACCTGTTTCCTTCATTATTTCACCCTCTGCACTATTTGGGAAACAGTAAATAATTGAGAAATGGTGTCAGCCTTCTGTGATTTACAATCCATTCGCCACATGGGGCTGGTGAGGGATGAGCCGCCTACTGCTAGGGACAGAAGGTGAGCAGTGTCTTAGAAATCAGGACGCCGATCGCATATCTGGAAGTCGCCAGGGAGCCTGTGAAATCATTTCCCTGGCCCCGGAAGGCACCTGAGCCAAAGAATCAAAAGGTACAGATTGTAATCCAATGAAAAGAGCCAACCTAGAAACCCTGACAGGTAACGAGACTCTCACATGAGCCAAGGCGAACAGATGGCCTCCTTCAGAGGACACAGCACAATTGTCACTAAACACAGGGCCTCAGGTGATATGAAAGGAAGGCTGCTCTCCAACCACTGTGCCCTGCGAAAACAGGAGGAGCCTCCTCCGAGAGGAGAGGAAGGGAGCAGAAATCCGAGGAGGAGAGATTGCTTGCAGAGATGGATAGCTGGGGAGACACCGCTCTCTTTGGTGTAGGATTTCTAAGAAGTGGTGTCATTGTGTATTCATGGCTGAAATAAAAAGTGCCAGGCCACCTGGCAGAAGTACAGGGATTTGGGGATTTAGAGGAAGAACATCAGAATAATACGTGTTTGTCTTGTTCCTAGTATGAAGTATCCTAACTCTTTCTGGACATCGGCACATAAAGTGAAATATATATATATATATATATATACATATATATATATATATGTAGTTTTTCCTCGATCATTTGACTAAAATTGTAATTAAATCTGCATTTTATCTGAATCATCCCCAATGTTGGACTTTGACAGACAACTTCATATACGATATGTGAGGTTTTCACAAAACAATATTTATTAGACAATTCATCTGGCCTTGGATAAAACAGTGCTGAGGGGAAATAAAATTTCCATTCAATAAGCTTCCAGATTCATGAGTACATGAGATGCAAGATCTTCATCTTTCACTGGGGCTTTTCATGCCCTCCTTAAGTGTCATATCTTAAGGACAGGTCTCATGTGGAATTCTTGGATTGAACTCTAGAAGGGTGCCTGGATATGGCCTATCTGTATGTGGATGGATGTGTATATATACAATATATACATATACACATATAAATACACAGATAGATAAGTATATATGTTCATATATGTGTGTGTGTATATATGTATATAAAACCACATACATAGAACCATATTATATATATACGTGTATGTATATGTGTGGGTATATATATGTTCTGATTAATATTATTTTGATTCATAGATCACAGTAGTATACATTTCTAGGATGTAGTGTGAGTTTTAATATATATACAGTGTGTAAATCATCACTATCAGCTCACCTAAAATGGTAATCATCCTAGTATATTTATCGGTAACTATAGAGTGCAGAGTGTGGCGCGCCCCCTCCCCTGTGTTCCTGGGGAAGATTTTCCTCCTAAGCAATAACTGAACCTCCAGCCTGGTGTTACCTCTCCATTCGGGGATGTTGGGGCGAGGGTGGGCTGAAGTACCTAACTGGTTACTTTGGAAAAACTTAGGTGGATATGCCTGGAGTGGCCTCTATTTTCCTCTGAGGAATTAAGGTAGAATCAATGAAATTAAAAAAATAAGCATAAAAGAGACAAGGAAATCAGGGCTTTAAAATTATACTTTAAAAAAACCTGCAGCTTCAGGACACAAAATTTATTCAACCTGCCTTCCCTTATAGGAACTCATTCAAAAAAAAATTCTTAAATGTCTTAAAGACACAGTAACCTGTAAATTGGGCTCTGGACTTACCCTTTTCACCTTTTATTTACTTCCTCTATCCTCCCGTTCCCTTCCCCACTCCTGTTAATCACCCTTCTGCACTCCATCTCTATGCTTTCAAGTTTTGTTCATTTACTTGTTTATGCAGAGTCCACACAGCAGTGAGATCAAGCAATATTTATCCTTCTGTGGTTGGCTTATTTCACTTTGCGTAAGATTCCCCCAGGTTCATTCACATCACTGCAAATAGAAGGCTATCCTTCGTTACGGCTGAATAATGCTTCACAGTGTTGTGTTAATATCACCTATTCTTTCTAGAGTGATTGAAGTTTTTCATTTTCTTCTCCAAATTTCAATCTTTCATATTTTCCCTGTCATTTATCACTTCTTGTATTTTTCTCATATTTATCTACCAATTTATTACTTCTTTAATTCTGTTGAATGGGCTGTTCAAGCCACTGTTTGAGATTTCAAAGTTTCACTGAATATAGACTTTAATTGTGTTTCTATCTAGTTATTTGGTTATAGTTCGGTGATGTTCTCTTTGTTTTAATCATTAGCAATGCCAGACCCTACATGCCATAAGGAAGTTTGGGGAATGTAACTCTGCTGGGTTTGGGGGTTTTACACGCAATCTGTCTCCTTCACTTGAATTCCTCTGGGGGGGGGACTTTTCCTCTTCTTTGCCATTTTCTCAGATTGGTGTCTGATATATAAGTAGCCTTGATAGATACTTGCTGCAGTGCTAAATATTGGATTGTTTCTTTGTGGATTTTGTATTTGTATTCTGTGAGTTCACCTGCTGCTGAGTTGTGTCTGTGAATCTCCAGTGTGGCCTGGTCAAAGGTATGTTTGTACTTGATTTTGCAGACCCCAGTATCACTAGCCTGGGACCACACTTTGGTTTAATTTATTTGCTTAAGGGTACAATATGAATTTAACATCAAACATGTATGAGAATGGTATTGTGGGGAAATAAAAAAAAAAGTCAGGAGAGACTTTTTTTTTTTTTAATCCTCTGTAGTGTAAGTCAAGGCAAGAAAACCTGGGCAAAGTCATTTGAGGGTTTTGACTTTATATTTAGGTCCCAATCTCAATAACTCCACTTGCTGAGAGCCCCAACCCACTCTTCAACTCTCCTTTCCCTTCTAGTCCAGATGGAGAATGCCCACCTGCCAAGCAGAGTTTTAATTCTCTCTCTCTCCCCGTTTATTTATTTATTATGTATTTATTTAGGTCCTGGCTTACTTTCTTGAGAGTTTAGCTATGTGTTGAAAGGTTACTTGTGAAAATATGTTTTGATTTCTGAGTGGTATATCACAAGAAAGTTGTTGGTTTACTGTGTTGTATCATTAGACATACAATTTTCTTTGCTGAAGTCTGTTTGCATTAAAAAAATTAAATGTGCTCAAAGTTTATTTTTTATCAAAAGGATACATAGCAGGCTTATCAAGAAGAGAGAAAATCCCTGCCCCAATACCTCTCTACCCCCACCAATCACTGCTCTCTGAAGACAGTAATTGCGTCTGTTTTAGCTGTTTATTCCAGCAAATCTCTCTGCATTTCTAAGCAGAGGTATTTCTGCTATAACATCAGATATAGCACCAAAACAGCCTAGGGTTTTGGAAATTGATACCAGAAACTAACAGATTTATGACAAAACTATGGATGAGGGCAGAATACTCAAAATTGAAGAAACTTGGAAATGTGTTGCATCCATGAAAACACTAACAAGTCTAATAAAAAGAGTTGCGCAAATAAATCTCAGTGTGTCACTGCAACCCAGCATCATAGTTCCTGGAAATTGTTTGCAGCCTAATAACCTGCTGCTCCTACTGTTGCCTTCCAAATGTTAATGGTTGAGGGGATCTGCTGCCAATAGAGACCAGCTGATTGAAATTAAAAATCTTCCTCAAGGTGTAGACCTCATCATCAGTCTTGTCCTAACACAGAGATATCTTTGCAGCCTCATCGTCAATTTCTCCTTAGTGTGCCACATACCTTGAGTTAATAAAAATCGTAATAATTCTTAAAGCCACTAACATGTCACAATTTTCTCCAAAGGAAGGCGTTTCTGTAATATTTTCCAGCTTTTATTTATTTTTCCCGAGTTCCTCAGACACTGCTAATGCCTTCCTCTTAAATTTCTTGAGAAAGCTTGCCTTTTATGACTTCAAAATAGCTATTGAAAAAAGTCACTCATGAGCCAGCAGGACCTCTACATACATTCTCAGATGCGCATAAAAAGCAGTTCTCACTGAAGTGACACATATTGTAGCAGAACACACAGTCCACGATTTGTTTTCTAGCCTTTGAATTATCTAGTATCTTTGATTCTCCGCTCCTTTCTGACTCTGAAGAAGAGTTTTCTACTACCTCCACCACGATCATCCATGCAAGACAGCTTTAGTAATCATTGTGGATAAACATTCAAACTTATTTTCCTTTTGCAAACTATATCTGTGAATCATCTATGGGATGCTTCGGTTACATTTCCTATTTTATAACTCACCGCCCCCCCCCGCCGAGACTTAAAATTACATTGATTTTTTTATGTAATTTTGGGGAAATAAACTATTAATTCGAAATCAGACATTATGACAGACTGTGAAACCTATCAGAACACAGTCAAACGAGGTAACTGTCAAACTAAATGATTTCAATTGTAGGTAATCTTCTGACTATTATTTGCCTGGCTTTTGTGTTGTATGAAATAGCTCCCCGTGAAATCTCGGTCACCCTGCCAGCCTGGCCTGCCACCCTGGGTGGGCAGCACCCAGACAAGGGCCCGAGTGTCTTCCCACTGTCCTCCTTGGCCTCTCATCTGTGTGGCTCATTTTTAGGACGCTTGACTTCTTTTTAGGTTTGTTTTCTCCAATGTAGTCATAAGAGATAATCTTTGAGAGGTTACTTTGACCTTGAATACTTTGAAATGTCTTCTATCACCACATTTAAATGGCTGATTAGCTAGGTATAGAATTCAGAATTTTGAAGACTTTGAGCTATTGATTCCAAAGTTGATTTGGAAAAAAAAAAATTGATGCTATTTTTATTCTTAACACATCATATGTGTCTCCTTATATTCTTGGTGAAAAATTGTAGGATATTGTCTAAGTCCTTTGTACTCTGAACATTTTACAAAGATGTGCCTATTTTGTTTCATTCCCATTGTTTTTGTTTTATGCAGTGAGCTCCGTCCAGCCCTAAAACCCATCTACCTTTAATTTTAGCTGACTTCTAATTTTTCCTCCTTAGCAACCTTCCTCTTTTCACTTTTCTCTGCTCTCTCTACCGAGAATTTAGACTACTTGTTGGTTGAACCTCACTCTTCCTTGTCTGAACATAATATCATTTCATCCAACAGGAAAATCTCTGTCCTCCTGTCAGCAGCCCCACTATACTCGTCAACAAGGTGAAACGGAGGTGGGTAACTGTTCCTTATGTAGTATTTTAAGGATAAAAGCCCAACAGTAAAGGCACCTGGTACTTGCAGTTAATAACATTTCAGAGTTCAGCTGTTTTCTCTCTACGTCTTTCTTTGCTTTTCTCCTCATCTGAGTTCTATTATTTAGATTTCAGGTTGGCTACTTTGTCAAATCACTAATCAATAACCCATCTGAGCTTTATTTCGGAATGCTTTTAACATTTCTTCACTGATACTACTTCCTTTTGTAAATTCTTCTCATTTTAAGGTTTCTTTTTCTTCCCATTCAGCCGTCACAGCTTCTGGGCAGAGAACATAGGGTTCTCTGTGATATAGTCACCCTTATCAACTGAAAGTTTTGCTTTGAATTTTGAATGAAGAGCAGGAGGAAAATGCAAGAAAACTGACTATAGAAAGCATCTCTATGTTGAGACAGGGGGACGGAAATGGCAAATGGCAGTGGCATGAGATGCCAGGGCTGAATATAATAACAAGAGATGAAAGTTTAATGTAACTCTTACTTAGCTGACATTAGGTGGAATTAATATTTGTGCAACAGTCATAGGCTTTGTCTTGACATACCCACACAAAATCTTTGGAGGATTCCTTGTCTCTGATACCTTCATAGCCTTCCAGTTTTTAGGACACATATTTACCTGTTCTTGTTCTTTAAGCTGAGAGATATGTCTCAGCTCCTACTCAAGGGTAGGTTCCACCCGAATCAGCCATTTTATATATGAGCTATTAACGAATGCTGTCCATCTCCCATCTTACCCATCTTGCTTCTGATTCCTTCTGGTATCATTAGAAGTGCTCTATTTTGTACCTACACATCTGACTTGAGTCTGAAGCCATTTTTCCCTCCCTGCAGAACATCTTTTGAAAAATGTATGCTTTCTTTTATTGGATACACATCCTGGCTTTGTACATTCTAAATGCAGCCCCTTTCCACTCAGGCCATGTGGCAAGTAGCAGCTCTCCTGGGCATTCTCCATTCAAAGGATGGAAATCAATAGGCCCGTGGTCATGTCTTTCTACTGTGTCTCTCTTGACACCTTTGGGTAGTTTTCTCCCTATTTGGCCTTCATAGAAGCTAATATGGTAACTTTGTTCTAACTATAAGTAAAAACACTAATTCCTCAAGACATTTTCTTGCAGTCTGCCTAGAAATTGCATTGCAACTCTCCATATCAACAATGACTACGAGGTGAGTGATGTCCCCAGACATTTTGCTGTGTGTAATTTACGTAACTCAGGTTAGCAGCTCTTACTGGACTCTACGAACAGAAAATGATTTCTCCATCTTCTAGCTGCCTTCTGAGGAAATTAGAGCAACTTAGAGCAGATTTTCTATTTGTTTCTGCCGATTATAGCTAAGGATTCAACATGAGCACAGAACACCTCACCTATTTTAGATAAACAGTGAGGTGCCATTTAGCTCACCAGGGTCCAGTTAATGCCATTAAAAATACCAAGCTCTGTGCTATAAGGTACCCACCTTGCTTATGCATAGTGGAAGTAAAAATCACATTAAACTAAGTAAGTGTAAATAAGTACAAGAAAGTCCAAAAAATCTACTTTATATAAGGAAATTTGCTTTGAAAAAGAAAGAACTATTTATTTACCAGATTATTTAGTCAGCATCCCCTCTTCTGTGTAATTCTGAAATTCCTGGCCACCCAGATTGATCAAGGTTAGGGGTACCTGCGTTGCAAGCTTCTCCCCAGAGTGGCTCTGAATTTCCTCCAATTTCTGGGACTTCGTTCTATTGGGGTGAAATTTCCAGGTTATCTTTTTCCAAGTCTGGCCAAATCTCAGAGCTTCTGAGCAGGCTCCCTGATCCTCTTCTTCCACTTACAACCAGCTGCTGAGACCTGGAAGGGTTTTCATATTTTGTGAATTAATTTACCTTACAAATATTTTATTTTACCTTTTTAACCTTTCTAACATCTATTAAGTGTTTAAAATATACCATTTTCCACATAGGTTGTTGGATATTTGTTATGTCATTTAATCTTCAAAACTACTCCAGAAAACAGATGAAACTTCCTTTAAAGCAAGTAACAGGTGAGATACCTTTCACCGTACCTGGGGAGCTAATTAGTGCTATTCCCGAATCCGGGCCTCTCCAACGCCCTACTCAAATGAGAACTATTATGAACCTCGGTCCGCTGATTTACAAGGTGAAAAGTATAAATTAGGTTATAATAATTCTTGATGACAATAACAAACAAAAATAAAACAAATGTAGTATTTACTTGCACTATCATGGCTTTTTACACATTCTAACTTTCACAAAAACACTTCATGGGAGGTAATAACACTTCTATGTCACAGAAGAGGAACCAGAGTTGATTTCTGAGGCTCCCTCTAGGCCCAGAAGTTTCTAATTCTTAAAAATAAGTTAAAAAAATTAATACCAGGGGTTGAGGATTCAGCTCAAGTGGTAGAGCGCTTGCCTAGCAAGTGGAAAGTCCTGAGTTCAATCCCCAGCACCTCCTCAAAATAATAATAATAACACCATAGAACATTGTAGAATGTTTAGGATACCATAGATGATACAAGATGTATGTTGTGGAGATCACTAAGAAGAGGAGACTTTTGGCTGTGAGAGTTTTAGTAAGGGGAAGAGATAAGAGCTTGGAGCAGTAAGACATACATATCTATCTATCTATCTATCTATCTATCTATCTATATGAATGTGGGTATTGTATGAGGCACAAAGGCACAACCTATGAACACCAATGTCTTTAGAGAGCTAATTAGGATATATACAAGGTCAGGGCACCTCAAATATTAGCATAAGTTTAAAATCCTGTCACTACTGGGGCTGTTTTTCAAGCTATTAGTTTTCCACATTTGCATCTCCTTAAGACCAAAGTTTTAAGTGAAATAAATCAGGCACACAATTTTAAATACTGCATGGTTTTGCTTATATGAGAAATCCAAATTATAAATAAACAGCAAAGAGATAGATAATAAGCAGGAAGACAGATCTTTCTCAAACAGGAAGGGGATGAAGAGATGGAGGGAGCGGGAATAGAGGGAAGGGAAAGGGGAAGAATAGGGAGTTAAGATGTGTTACGTGTACTTAACAACGTCACACAAGGAACGTAATCATTGTGTAGTGTAAACGTACTAATAAAAAAATTGAAGATATTCAGTACCTGCAGTGTTTAATGCCAAATCCTCCCGAGAAACTCCAACTGCGTCTGTCTTCTTTTCTGCCTTGTGATCCAGTTTGTGATTAGGCCGATGTTAATGATAGCATCTGAAAGAGCGGATATGAGAATGAAATTTATTTTCGTAATGCCTCATCAGGTGCTGAGGACAAGTCTACAGGGAAGAAATTAATTGTCTCTGCAACCCATGCTGCATCATCTAAAGACACTTCAGGAAGAGTGTTTAATTCCTTCTCACGGTAAATCAGGGGAAACCTTTAAAGAGTAGTGAATGAACTGTGTTGGAAGGCAGAAAACCCTTTTATACATATTTTTCAAGTAACACCCTTATCAGTATACTCTTTCACAAGTTGTCCCATGAATTATTTGTCATGGATCGTAGTCCTTGACAGTGTGACCACCCCAACCCATGCGCCTGCTTGCACAACTATGCCGGCAGGTCTAGCCCACAAAACTGCCAAAAGACAATGCCACTGACCAGGTAAAGCATATCATAGACATACTAGTCACTAGGCTATCAAATGGTAATGAACCCTTAATTATCTATCCTTCCCAAATCACCAGCCCGTCATCCTAATCCTCACGTTTGTTGAATGATGCCGAAGCATCATCTCTGGTTGTCTGGGGATCCACAGCACATGCCCACCTGGGTACCTAAGAGTCCATGGTACGACCCTGCCTCGGTAACAGAGATGATGACACTTTGAGATGGTACTTTGGCATCATTCAACAAGTGCGAGGATTAGGATGAAGGGAGGGTGATTCCATTTGACCCGGCTGTTCCTCTGCTTGGTATCTTCCCAGAAGAATTAAAATCATCATACCACAGTGATACATGCACAACCATGTTCCTAGCAGCACAATTTGTAACAGCTAAGTCTTGGAAACAACCTAAATGCCCAACAGCTGATGAATGGCTAAAGAAGATGTGGTTTTTCTACACAATGGAGTACTACACAGCCATAAAGAAGGATAAACTAGAGTCATTTGTATGTAAATGGATATTCCTTGAGAACATACTATTAAGTGAAATAAATCAGACACTTATCAGTACACATTGAATTATTTCTCTGATATGAGAAACCATAAGCGTAAATAGGGACAAAGGGGTATAATAGATATTATGAAAAAAAATAGTATTCAAAAGAGAGGAGAACTAGATAGGGAAAAGGGGGATAAAGAAGGAAAGTTAAAAGAAAAGTAAGATGAAAGGGAAAAAATGGAAAAATGTAAATAAACTTGTTGCAAATAGAGAGGGGTGGGTGAACGGAAGGGAGGGGAGGGGAAGGGGGAGAACCAGGATACATCATGTATAGGTACAAAATAACCATGTTGATTATGATTATCATGCATACAATGTACCAATGCATGTTCTTGGTAAAAATTAAAATTAAAAAAATCTTCATCTTTCTTGTCTTCAGAGTAAATAAAAAATACTTCTTTTGTGTATTTTACATGCAATTTATTTTCTTCTCCTTTGATATGCTTTTGTTTTTTTTCTTTTTTGCTTGTTTTTCATTATTAGTGTCCCTTTGCAATACATGATAGTTTTATTCATATTTCATTCCTTTGCCCCCCTTCCTATCCTCCTTCTGGTCCCTTTACCCATCTCCAACATTTCTGCCTCCCTATTTCCTACCATCTATCCTCTATTTTGCTCTTTGTTTATATTTTGTGTTTCCTACATAAAAGAAAAACTATGTGGTATTTAACTTTCTGCATCTGACTTATTCTACTTAAACTTATGGTGTCTAGATTCATCCATTTTCCTGCAAATGGCAATATTTCATTCTCTTTTAAAGAGAATGTAATGTGTATTTATATCACATTATCTTTATCAATTTATCTGTCGACAGTCACCTAGCTCTATGCTTTTCATGCATCACCATAGTGTGATGTTTTCAGCTTTTATGGGAATATACCCAGGAGAGGTATAGGTGAGTAAAAAGGAATTTCTATTTTTAGTGGGATGTTCATTCTGATTTCCATAGAGGTTGTACTAGTTTATATTTCCACTAACATTATAGAAGGATTCCTTTTTTCCCACATCCTATCCAGTATTTGTTGATTTTTGTAACAATCATTCTGACTGAAGTAAGATGAAATCTCAGAGTTGTTTTGATAACCATTTCCCTGATGGCTAAAGATAATGAGTATTTTTTTATGCACTTACTGACCGTTTATTCATATTCTTCTGCATATACCACCTAAAGTTACCATTTGTTCACCATCATGTCACCCTGTTTTAGTTTCTTATAGTATGTTCATTCGTTCATTTCCTCATTTGTTACTGTGGCCTTTTTTTTGGTATAATTCTCACTGTGATACACAGCTTAGGAGGTCAATCACCTGATCCCTCCTGTTCGTTTAGAAAATAACGGGGGCTCAGAAAGGTAGTTTTAATTGAATATTTGGGATCAATTGGCGTCAATATATTTACAGAAACTCCCAGAATGCAAGTGAAAAAGAGATAAAGGAAGCATCTTGATTTTTTAATAGATTTAAATGAATTTAAATCTGGACTCTAGGATTGACATAGCTCTAAAAGACTAGGGAAAAAATGAGCATTTTTCTGTCTTTCCATTTTTATCTATTAATGGTGATCATTATGCTGCATAGCATATAATTTGAGATTAAATTACAGAATGCGTAGCCGATTGCTTAGCACGGAGGCACTCGACCAGTATGAGTTGTCATTTTATTTGAAATAAAATTATTTGTGTTATTTAGGTGAGGGACTTAAAATTAAAAAAGAAAAACTGAAGACACTTTGTGTATTTCAATTTACTTGACAAATATATTCCGTTCAAAATTATGATGGTCTCATTTACCACTATAGAACCAGAGTCATACACATAATAGACACTCATTTGTTGCAAAAAATGAACGAATGAGTAGATGACCTACACTGTAATAGAATGGAAACGTTTGTGATCTGAACCAAATTAACCTGCTGACTCAAACAAGAATTCTTAAGTACCAACTACATGGTAGCCATTGCTCTAGGTGATGAGACAATGGCAATGAGCAAAATGTGGGTTGAAATGAAGATTAATATTTCAGAATAAATGTGTTTCAATCACTTGGCAACATCCAAAAAGGACTTTGCAAGCAAAAGAAATAGAATTTACAAAGATCCTAATGCAAGAATAAATTTGACCTACTTAAAAGGAAGGAGAAGCACTATAGAGCCACAAGGGAGTGGTCAAGGCAACCAGAAATAAGAAAGAATAGTTGGCGAGATGTGCAGGGACCACGTGAAACAGATCCGTGTGCAGGCAAGGAAGGAACTTGGATTTTGTTCTAAGTATTAGCAAGATGTTTTAAAAGACAAGGAAAAGAAGGAGACCAACTTGAACACCAGTACAATCGTCTATAAAAGAGAGAAATGTGGCTTGGTCCAGAATGGAGGCAGTAAGTATGCAAATAAGATAAGAATATGTTTTGAGGGGTTGTCGATTTAGCTCCGTGGTAAAGCACTTGCCTAGCAAGCACAAGGCCCTGAGTTCAATCCCCAGCACCCCTCCAACCTCCACAAAAGAATATATTTTGGAAGTTGATCTACAGAACTTGCTGAGAATACGAGCTAGGAATAAGGAGAAGGGGGAGGAATCAATGTTACCTTTCAGGACCGTGGTTTGGGCTTTCTGAATAGTTGATGGGTTCATTCTTGTGATGGGGAGAACTGAGGTTGGTAAAGGCCTGGGGCAGGGTAGGAAGAAACCTGGAATTCTGTTTGGGGTTTGGTAACTTTGAGATACAGGCTAGCCAAATATATTGAATATACAGTCATCCTCCATGTCCATAGGGCATTGGTACCGGGGCTTCTGCAAATGCCAAAAGTCACAGATGATCAAGTCCTACAAAATAGCCAAGTATTTGTGTAGAAAATATGCACATCCTCCAGTGTACTTTAACTGATCTCTGTATTACTTATGATACCTAGTACAACACAAATTTTACATAATCTATTGGTATACTGTATTGTGTAGGGAATAATCACAAGAACAAAAATATCTGTCCATGTTCGGTAGAATCATAATTTAAAAAAAAAAAAATTCAATCTATGATTAGTCAGATCCACAGGTGCGGGACCCGCAGAGATGGAGGATCAATTGTCTTCTACTTGACCTTCCAAAGACTCTCCTCTTTGGTGGGTTGGGCGTATGGTGATACAATCAGATGCCTTCGTCCTCTGTGTTGCAGTTGATTTTGTTCAGTGGGGAGTGCCAGGATATCAGACAGTGAAAGGCCAACGAAAGCAGAGTCTGGAGCACCCCGGCTTCTTTCTGTGTGGCCCGCAAGGCTTTACATCACTTGCCCGCCCTGGTTGTCTCCTCAGCTACCCTCTGCAGGTGTCAGGTGCCATGTCCCCTTCTGTTCTCGCTCCCTGTCAGGACCACAGTGTAAGCACTCCCAGTACTGCCAACTCTGTGCATAGTCTTGTCCTTTGCTGGTTTTCCTGAAATTTGCCTCTAACTTTGTAAGTAGTCCTTTCATTAAAAATGTCTTCCGGTCACTTAGCTAGCCAATTGTTTGGTTAGCGGGTGCCATCTGTCTGCTGTCTGGCCCCCTGGGTGATAACAAGAGTGAACTGGAAAAATACTAGATAGCCAGAGGAGCAGGGAGCTCTAGGGAGAGGTGACAGCTGGGGTTCAAGGTTTGAAGGTCATCAGCTTGAAATGCCGCCACAGGTCAGGAGCTTCCATCAGCTCACCTGGCGAAAGTTTCCTGGCGCCTCCGGAACTGTGCTGGGAGCTCACAGCTCTTCAGCCAGCCAGGCGAGGAGCAAGAACCCGGGCTAACTCTGGCTTCTGTCTTCCCCCGCTTCCTCCAGCAAAGGCGGCGACGAGCTATTAGCAAGTTCCCCTTCCGGACTTCCATCTCAAGGCGAGTGCTACCAAAGCCATTTTCTCTTTAATATTCTCCCCGGGATGCTTTCTTACAAACAAGTAGCACCCATAAATGGGGCAGAACTTGCTTTTGTCTGTGTCCTGTTTTATAATGTGTTTCTCTTCTTGAGGGTATTGGTGCTATTGACAAATCTTCTGTCTGGGATGAAGAGTACACATCAGATTCATCAAGGATTCCATTAAAGCTCCACCTGCGAGGTCAGTTCCCCAGCAAAGCAGGATGATGGATTTTGTTTCAACAGACCAAGTGTTCACGTTCAGGTGTAAGCTGGCAGGCAGGCAATTAATATTTTACACAGAGGTATTTTGGGTATTAATAACACACCGAACATAAAAGGCAACTAGAAATCCTCAGCGTTCCATTGAAAACAGAATGGCTGAGAGCGACTTCCAAGGGGTGAGAGTAGCTAGTGGGGGCTCAGGATTAATTACATGAGATCTAGCTCTCTCATTACCACAGGAAGTGGTAGCTGCTATTATTTAATTGGAGCAGTTGTTACTTAATTTCTTTTATATACTGAAGAGCAATTAACAGAGTGAGGAGAGGTAGGCTTTAATTTTTTACAGGTTTTTCTCGGCTTCCCAGAGTCCAGTCTTACATACTTCAGGCATAACTTTTTCTTTGCTTCTTCCAGGGCTGGAACCTAAATTCTTACACAGATACTGACTCTTTCCTCATCCCTGAGTCTCTGCGGCATCTCTCCCCAGAGACACACCACCCAGTCCAGGTTTTTCATATATTACACAGCCTTCTCCTTGGACTTCTGGGGTTTCTTGGACCCATAGTTTAAAGCCACCCATGTAGAGCTCGCTGAGATTCTAAATTGAGCAATCTCAATTTTGTGTTCCAAGGATTATCTCTAAATGAGTCTTTCTTCTTTGCCAACTGCAGAAAATCTTTTATTAATATATTTTGATCTCCAAATTATCATCCTCTTTGATACTCAGAATATCCAGAATTCTAAAAGGTTAGTAACTGACAATATGTTCCTGAAGGAAAACCAGAATAAAGTCTAGAACACGAAAAGTGACTAGGGTAGAGTCGCAGAACTTATTGACAGCCTGGATTCCAGAATCAAGTTCTCCTCATTCCCAAACTGAAGCTCACTCTTCTGCCCAGGGAATATTTGTTTATTGCTAAAATAGTGCTGGACCAAGCTTGGATCAGAGCTTCTCAGAGTCTAGTGTTTACACAGCTCTGAGGCATCTTGTTAAAATGTGGATTCTGGTTCAGTGAGGTTCTACATTTACAGTAAGCTCTTCAGTGATGCGGAAGCTAAGATCCAGAAACAGCCAATATGGAATCAAATAGCAGGGCTCCTAGAAGAGCATCTATTCATTTTTGTGTTTCTTTCCAGAATGGCTTCCTTCTCTTCTGACACTAGCGCCAGTTTTTCAAGCCAGCCTCTCCTCCCTATTTGTCGGTCCGGGCTCCTCAATCTGTCCAGTCCTTCCTCAGCCCCAACTCTAGGGGTAGGCTTGTGTTCCAGGCAGTGGCTTGTGCTCCAAGTATCAGTTTATAATCCAGATGCGAGGTTGTAATCCAGGTGTGGGCTTTTCGGTCAGATTTGGCCAATCAGGAAATTCTATTCCCGCCCCCAGCTATATGGCTTATATTATCAATGGGTATGTGACACAACCCATGCAGATCAAAGACACTGCACATCTTGTTAGTATTTTTGAGGAAATTACATTCATTGTATTTGCTGGACTTACAGAAGATAAATACAAACCTGGAGTCAGAGTAGCCCTGCCATTCTGTAAAAAATGAGTGCCTGAGGGTGGATCCCAGGCCAAGTAATGCATCTCCAGGGGGGCAGAGAGTGTGTGCATCTGTATGTCACCATTGCACACGTGGATCCAGCTGTACATGAAGCTAGGTCAATTTCCTGCATAGTTCTCTCTCATAAGCCAATAAAATTCTTATTTTTTCTCTTGAATTGAGCCCTGCCACTTAAAACCAGAAGTGTCTTAGTTGTTATCATCCCTGTCAGAAAAGATTAAGTAAGGATTAGTTAATATAAGCCAGACCCTTTAGAGAAATGGAAATTGGGTAATAAGCTACCAGAAATCTGCAGACTCCTGGAAGCTGAAGATTTCCAGGACTCCTAGAACATCACTGAGCCACAGCTACTGCCCTGGGGAGCACACAACCTGAGCTCCTCATCGCTAAAGGCCCTGGCTCTCTGTTCTGGACAATCCCCTTTGCCTGTGCATCCTTAGACTTTTGTCTACATTGCAACCCCTTCCCAGGACAGACCCAGTACTGGGCACGCTGGGGCTCAAAGTCTGCCTTGTCTCTTGCTCTCTGCAGGACTTGGACAGTTAACTTTGCACATTCAGAACCTGCCCTACTGCATGGGCAGAACGAAGCCAGGGGAACTTCTTGCTCAGCTACTGTGCACATTAAAGAAGATGCTATGAGTAGGCGCAGGGGCTACCGTGGCACAATCTCTTTCTCTTCCTACTTTCTTATCTGGGCTTTTGACTTTCTCTTCTGTTTCCCCATTCTGATATACGTGTTCTGGCTGGTAATTCCCTTTGCCTTATTTGCTGGGCTTTTCCGGGCCCTGGTGCCAACCAGAGACCCAAGCCTTCCTCCTTGTCTCTACATGCATTGTTTCTTTAGCCCCTGTCTAATCTAGTGAGGATTCTGCAAGCAAATCATCTCACCTGCTCATCACCAGGGCTGTCTCTGAAGTAAGACACAGTCTCCGTGGTAGATGACCTCACACATTGATATTTTAGGATGAAGGTCAAAGGGGTCAGCAAAAAGCAGGAGCAGAAGGTTGACAGAGAATGGTTGAGGGACCCAAAGGACCAAGCTCTGCCCTTCTTTCTATAAATAATACTGTAACACCCCCCCCACCCGGTCTCTGTTTTACTCTTGCTTTTATTCATCAGTTGTAAAATGAAAATTAGATAGCAGACTCCCTTGATTTGAAATGCTTTCCCCATGTTGGTGTCAAACCTCAACGCTTTATAATTTCTACATCCACGTGGGATGTGTTCCCCCTACTTCTGGAACATGCAGTTTTATTTGTGCCTAAATCTTTGCATCTTTTCCCTCAGAACTCTGCATGATCACTTGTCTCAGCTCATTCAGGCTGTTGTGCTGCCCAAATTCTTTCCAAATGGCTTCTCTGATCAAGTTCTATGACATAGAACATCTCTAATTCTCATCGGATCTGTCTATCGGATTTTTTCCCCAAATAAGCATTTTCACTCTTGGAAGTCATCTTTTTTATTCACTCACCATTTCATTTTGTCTATTTCCCTCCCAGGGTATCTGGGACATAAAAGAGGCTTGATAAATAGCATCTATGAAGAGATGAGGCAGTTGGTGGTCTTGCAGGAATTACTGAATCCCTCTGGTCTCTGCTTCCATGTTTATAAATTGAAGGCATTAAACAAGAGACACCTCAATATATGAACTCGCCACTCTGGGACTGAATTTAGGACGTGGAATCGGGAAACAGATACTGTGGTTCAAGGATCAGACACAGGATTGGCTCTAAAGGGAATAAAGGTACGGTTAGCGATATGGAATTAATAAAGAAAAAGGGGTAAAGTACAGAAGGTAAGTCTAAGTCCCTAATGATATTCGCTTGGTGAATTCTGGTTATGGAGAAGGCAGATGCCATTCCAAACGGGAGGGTGCCTAAAAGACTCACAGAGAGGCCGTATTAAGAGCAAGCTATTTTAAGATATTCTCAATATTTTAAATTATAAAATAATTATTTGAAGAGATTTCCTTTATCTTAACTATTTGAAAATGATTTCCCACTCATCTGTGGACTTGATATGCAGGTAATATGAGGAAGCAATAGGAAAACTAATATTTGAACCCAGGGAAGACTGTCAGATAAAATACAGGATATCCAGTTAATCCTAAATTTCAAATAAACAATGCATGTTAGTATAGGTATGTCTTGTACAAAATTTGGGTATACTTGTACTAAAATAATCATTACATATATGAAATTTAAAATAACTGAGCATCTTTAAATTTATTCCCTAAATCCGGCAATCGGAAAACAATAATGCTCCTGTTTAGGCTTTACAGTCCCTCTACCACCCTGAGATCCGAAGAATCTTGCCCTCTGGAGTTGTACACAGTGTGGGAGGAAAGGCATTTTGGGATCCACATCTGCATGCCCCCACCTTATTGTGGTGAACCAATAAACAGATAGCCATACATCCTCCTTTGCCAGTTCAGATTTTGTTTCATGTCTTTCGTCTCCTGATAATTACTGTTTCCCTTTTCACTCCAGAAAATGTCTCAGTCTTTTTAGATATCTTAGGTGGTCCCCTTTCTAATAAGCGCCTTCATTTTGTTTAATAACCACTTACCATGTATGAACCCAAATTTGTGTCACAGGCAAACAACACATTTCTAGATGCCACTGACATTGCGGGTCACTTACAATTAATTCAAGTTGTGATTTCTACATCCCTGAATACTATAAATAAGACTTGCTTACTGTCACAGCTCAGCATTCTCCTATCCTGGCTTCCTTTATTGTCTCCATCCATTGACTGGGGGACCCGCAGAGGTAACACCCAAGCCAACTACCTCTGATATGATGGCTCCCCATGCCTCAGTGGGTCATATCATCAAGTCTTATCCCCCCTGCCTCCTCCAGGAAGTCTTTCCCAGGCATGTTCCCAGGCTGAGTCTCTGTACCTTAGTTCTGATCCCTGGTCCTTCCTCTGGCAGCTGAAACTTTCCTTCCCACCCTGCTCTCTAATAGTCTGTCCTCCAGCTGCTAAGTTCCATGAGGGTGACGGCCTTCCCCTGTGTGTTATGATGGTAGCCCAGGGCCTAGCAAGTAGCTGTTATCCATAAATGTCTGCTGAGTGAATCACAGTGTAGCTACGGACACACAAATGAGGTCTCCAAGGAAACAAAGAATATTGGGAGAGCAGATAGGCATTTATGACCCCTGGTGTCTCTGCATCTGGTTCTGATAGCAGCATCCAGCTGAGCGTCTCGGAGGAAGCAGCTCAACCATATTGTTCCTCCCTGGCCTGCATCATCGACTCCACACGGCCAATCTTCCAAAACCCAGAAGGGTTCCTCTGTGAACATCTCCACTCACAGCCAGTTAGAATCAGCAGAGTAATAACGGTCACAAACCAAATAGCAAACCGCGGTCCCTATCGCCGACTGCGTACTGTGACTCACTCAGGGTCTGTCTCCAAGAGGAAAGACATCTGTCACCTCTTATCTCCTGGGCCTGTAAACAAAGGGTGTCAGGTAGAAAGAAGATGTGGCTCCAGGATTCTGTTCCCTCGGTGGCCGTGCCATTTCACGGCCAGTCTCATGCTCAGTCGTCCGAGAGCCCCAAAGTCCGGGCCTACGTCTAGAGTAGTGTGCAAACCCCTTCCTTTCTCCGAGGGTGGACAGCTCTGCTGTGTGCTCCAGGGTGTTTTTCCTCTGCGTGTGCTTTCAAGAACTAAGACTTACATTTTCATAATAATCATGAAATTAGTACAATTGCTATAATTCTCATTAGACAGAAGAAAAGGCCGAGGCACAGAGAGTGACTAGTCCAGCGTCCCCGAGTTAATACAGAACAGAGCAGGGGTTTGAGCCCAGTCAGGCTGACAGCAGGACCGAGCTGAACTGCGCTTATTGCTAGTCTCAAGTCCTTTCCAAGCATTCTCCCAGTTAAGGCTTTCAACATGCATTTCCCCAATATTTTAGTGAAGGACAAGCTCACATTTCTGGATGTGAATACTGAGATTCAGTGAGGTTAAAGAAATTACACAAGGCCATAAAACTAACTAGTGACAGTTAAATATGCGAAATACAAAAATTTGTGATTCTTTCTTTCTCTCTCTTTATCTGAGTTTTATAAGCACATTAGTCAGTTCAACAAATTTATGTCTCAAGTCTCACATCTGTGAACTTAGGTGTTTATACTCAAAGATCATGAATTAGTCGTTTGAATCCAACATTCTCTGATTTAATCACAAGCATTTGTTCCTTTAGAACCAGTTTTCTAGCACTGCCCAAGAAATGAATAGGATTCCCAGCCTCTAACCCACATGTATATCACATGAATGGGATTATATCACATGGCCCAAGTGAGGTGAAACTTCACAGTGCAAGGACAGGGTCAAAAAGGGAAGACAACGAGGGGTCAATTCACTCAGCTGTTCGAAAAGTACCTATGAAGGCCAGTCAATTTATTAGGAACTAGGAGCAATTGGGAAATAAAACACATATAGACTCTGTCCCCACAAAGCCTGCTATGTAATGAGAACCAGACAAGGAAATGGGCAGGAATATATTGCCAGGAGTGTTCTTCCTGGCAGAGTGGGATCCCGTGGGGAAATTCCCAGGAAAAGTTAAACTGAGCTTCTACAATCTCTACAAGTCGAGTAGCTAGGCCTGGGGTGGAGGAGGAGGGAGAGGAATGGTCTAGGCCCAGGACCGTCAAGGCCTAAGCCCCAGGGAGAATGTGAAGCGCCAAGGCTGGAGAGATAAATGCAGGCCAAGTTATGCAAGACCTTGTAAGCCACACCGAGAAACTGGAATTTTGTTTTGTTTTCAGCATAATAAGAATGACTGCCTGCAAAGTAGGCGTAAAGATAGTCACTAACAGACATGCAGCCCTGCTGTCCCCTTTTGCCTCAATTTTCCCATGTGTAAGTGGGGATATTGGTAAGACCTGCCTCCCAGGATTCGCAGAAAAACTCTCCATAGAGTTTAGCACATTGGACGAGCACCCACTAGTCCTAGCGATTGTTTTCATAATAATTCGATCACTGTCATTGCCTGCTAGCTGGGTGTGTTTATCCTCAGTGTGAAGCTGAGGACGATTCAGAGCACCTAAGGCACTAGCATGATACTACACAACTACATAACGTGAAGATGTCCGGACACAGATTACCCTATTTAGCTTCCTCCTGTGTGCATCTGAAGAGCGGTGTAGGACTGGAGGGTGGGGCAACAGCACTGGCCCGGCCGGATGCCTATCTGGGGAGGGGTGGGAGACTGGAAACCCTTCACCCGTAACAGTGAGGGTGTAATGTTGAGACCCAGCCCTCTGCAGTGTCTGGCCACAATGAGGAGGCCAGTCCTAGAGAGAAAGAATGAAACCCTCGGGAGGTGACGGTGAGAGTTCGTAGAGCGGCGGGGCTGGCCGTCCAGTTGGAAGACATGAGAGACCAGGACTGACGACAGGTTGCCGAACAGGAGACCCTGTTAACATCCTGAGCCTCCCGCTGGACTCCAAGCAGGAGCCTGGTCTCTTGTTTCAATGTGAAGTCCTTGTCCCAGCTCTGAAGCCAGATGGGTCCTTCTGGGATGTAGTGGGCTGCTCTGCTCCTGCATTTGTGTCCGGGACAGCACCCCTGACAGCTGTGTCTGGCCTTGTCCTGCACACATGCTCTGTGGACTCATTTCCTGGTCCTAAATTCAAGAGGGTGCCTTGTGAGGGCAGAGCTGGGGGCGGCCTATTACCTTGGTGCCCACAGACAAGCAGCATTTGGTACCAAGAAAATCTTACATGCTGACTGAGGAGTAAAGAAAGTGATAAAAGAACGGTGCCCAGCAGGATGGAGGGACAGTCCCCTCTTAGGGACAGATATTCATGTGGCGTTTCCTTGTAAGACACCATCTTGCAATCTGCAGTTCTCCTATGTTGGCCACATAAAAGCAGCCACCTTCTCCAAAGACTACAGAAACAGAGATGCCAGAGCTCCTCCTGAATGAAATCTGTCACTCCTGGCCATAAACAGAACAAATAATCTTCTTCCATAAGCAGCTGCCGGAAAACAGAGCCCTACATAGGCCGGCCTCCGTATTTTGTTGTTGTAGAGCGTGCTCCATTCAGCAGATTGTCCATTTCAGTAGCCAATGCATGTTAGTCTCAGATTTTCCCTGTACGAAATGGAAATCAAAGTAATTACCTTCTGGCATTATTGTGAGCATTTAGACTTCCTCGCATGGCACCTGGCACAAGGCAGATGCTCCATAAACTCAGTTTTACTCCTAATGACTCAGGCTGGCACCTGCATGTGTTTGACCACGATGTTTCTTCTTGCAAGCCTCAGCCTGTCCTATTTCCCCTTGCGAAGTTCTTACTTTTCGAGACAGATCAAAGGCCACCTAGTTAAGCATTCAGGGGGCCTCCTTGTGAATGTAAGCACCATCCTCACATTGCAGGAAGGAAATAATGCGTCCCATTCTCCTGAGGCTGAAGGCATCGATCTGCACAGACTCTGATCAGCTGTTTGCCTTGCAGCCGGGCACCATTTCCAACTGGTCTTCGGTGAGAGAGCGTGCTGTATTGATCTGGTGGGAGGCCAGAGGCCTTGAATGTTAAAAAGTCAGGGATGAGAGACATTGAGAAGTTTCCAGTGTGGGCTGGTACATCCACAGGAAGCGCAAATGTGGTGGAATTTCAGCTGTGCGTGGCTCCAGGGATGAAGGCCTCCTTCCGTGGCACTGATACTGGTGGGTCCTCTTAGTCTTGCCATGAAGGCCGCACCAGTCCAGAGGGCCCCACTGAAGTCCATGGTCAGCTCAGAGTGCTGCCCCGCACTCACCAGGAGACTAAGCAGAACCGGAGGCCGCTGTAACCAGCACCACTGAGGTGCTCATTTCTTCACTCACTCACATACTCATTTACTGTGCATGTGCCACTCATATTGCCAGTGGGATTGCAGGCATATGCAAAATCAATTAAATATACTCTCTGCCCTTGAGAAATGTATAGATTTATTAGGTAAAAATTTAACAAGGGGTCTAAAAGGAAACAAAATAATAGCAAGAGTTGAGGCTTTGGTATAAGAGCTACCACGAGCAAAAGCTTTCCTCAAGTGCCTTCTATGACCTTAGCAAGGTATTGGACTTCTTTGAGCTTCCATCTTTCCATCTCTAAAGTTGTGAGATTATATTAATTTTATTGGGCTGTCAAGGGACGTTGGCAGTGATGCATGTAAAATTGGGCAGGTTGAATGTGTACAATATAAAGCAGCTATATTATCAATGCTTTTTGTAGACATTCCCTGGTAATTTTCTTATTGCTACTCCACTGCATATCTCATAGAAGAGAATGGGGTGACATTTGGATTTCCTGTGTGTTTTATGTACCCTAGTAGGAACTTTACATTGATATTATATCTCCTAACCCACCTAGCAATTTGATGAGATGAGTGTCATTAACTCAACGTTACAGACGAGAAAGCCGAGGATCGGAGAATGTTTGTTTCTTGCCCAAGGTCACACAGCTAATGCCTACCCAGATGAGACTTAATTAGAGGAGGGATATAGTCCATTCTGAAACATCTACTCTTTTTATAATTCCATATTGAGAGTAACAAGGGAAGGTGTACTCAAGTCATTAGTGTATCACAGCTAAACACATAAATGCCAACTACAGCTTCAAGATTCTTTCAGCTATGTTACTTTGAGCAGCTTCCAGTTTCCCCTCTGCCTCAGTTTCCTCATTTGAAAAATGGAGATTCAAAGTTAATGTTTGTAAGGTGCTTAGAAGAGTATCTGATACTGCATAGATACTATGTAAAGGTTTACCTGTTTAAGGTGAGGGAATTTAGAGAAATGAATTGTCAGGCCTGGCTTACTTGCTCAGTGAGCAGAATTATAACTGGATTTCAGGCCTGCAAACCTCGAGTCTCATATAAATAGATGCTCAATACAATTTCCTGGATAGATCAATGGTTCATTTGAATCAGAGGAGACTCTGACTCGGTTAAAGAGGGAGAAGGGCCATAGACAGGGAAAGAAAACCAGAGATTATTTCCTATTTTGAAGAAGAGAAAATGGAGTATGAGGGACACTGAGAGAGACGCACACATAGTAAAGGGTAGAACTGGGAGATGTCTGAGGGCGAGAATCCAAGACCACTATTCCTAACTTGGACCCATCTACCTTCCAGGAAACGGTTCAGATATGCCATTGTTCCCTCTATCCCAGATCGCCATCAGCTTCTCGGGCCTGTGAGAGCTACTTTCACTGGTAATATCATTTTAAACTGTTGCATTTGCATCTTTCACCTGGGAGGCTCCGATTCATCATAGAAACTGATAAATTTTTGGTGTGGAGAGACTGACTGTGTGCTGCATAATTAGAACAGGGTGAATCACAGCAGATGGGACACTATGCCAGTCCACACAAAGGAAGATAAGCCACAAAGGGCACAGAAAAAGTGATCAAAGTAAGCAGAGAGACTGTAGCTGCATATGAAGTGGAGTGAAGGAATTCTTGGCTTTGAAACTTATTCTAGTGTCTGCTTTATTATTCTTGCTACAAATAGCCTTGAATTTATTTGCTTTGCATGTACAAATCAGAGTGCCAATTAATCACAAGTCAGTATTACTATCAGTTATTGTACTTTGTTCTTATAGAAAAATGATGCTATTTCAAAGGTGGAGGAATGCACAATCTATGTACAATCCTTATTTGATGTCTGATCAGTTAAAAATACTAATAAAGTATAATTTCTTTTTATAAAAGCTTATGCATAGTGTGTAAAAATTTAAAAAGGCATTCGTGGGAAATTCTCCTATTTTTTCCTGGTGTTTTTCAGGCTTTTGGACACTGTATTTTCATTTGCTGCTCAAGACTCCACCATAGTAATAGAGCATAATTTATTCAGTCTTTCCTATTTCAAATTACGGTAGTTTCCAATTTTGAAAAGTAAATATTTGTGGGCTTATAGTTTCATGCTCCAAATTAATTGGTAGATTTTTTTAAAGCTAAAATTGTGAAGATCAGATATTCTTCTAAGTTTCACATATTACCATTTTGTTAACTGACAGTCGTATTGGTAAGGTATATTGTTAGCTAAATTATAAGAAAAAAGTCATTAATATTTTTTCCAGCATTTGAAACCAGGTATCACTGCATCTTAAAATTACAAAAAGTACCCTTGAATAATAATAAAACAAAGTAAAGAATGAAGGAGTGTGGACTTTGGAGTCGGAACATACTAGGTACAATCTAGGTGTGTCAGGGGCTGTATGAATTTTGACACAGGACTTCTGTTTCTGGGTCTTGCTTTCCCTGCTGTAAATGGGATTAAATGACCTTTCTTGCGTGGGAGTCAGAGGAGTAAATCAGGAAATAGATATAAAGCACAGAGCCCAGTAAGTGGTGCACAGTTCTTTCCTCTTATCCTGCTAATGTAGACTGCAAACCACCTTTCCCTAGGAATGGATGGGTAATTGCAGCCCAGACTGGTTCCTATTAACCTCTGATTTCCACATAATCATATCAAGTCTCCTTTCTAATTCGCATTGGCGAACACAATGCAAAATAGCTAATTGCGTATCCACCCCACTTCTTCTAATTGATTTTTTGAGTCCCAACCACCAAGATGCTGGTGCAGCCAATGGGACAGAAGTGCTATTACAGGATGATTATCACCTCCAATATGTCTAGATCCAGAAAACCAAAGTGCTTCACCATCCCGGACCACTCACAGAGGCCCTTAATACACTGGATATGTCCTCCTCTTGTGTCTCCCCAGTTTATGTCATCTCTCAAATTTGTCCCATGACGGTCTTTCCTGTCTTCCAGCTTGGCTGAAGCTCTGCCCCTCAAA